>JAATWR010000892.1:0-113285 GCA_018703725.1 Brassica juncea
GCCGCGGCGCCAGGCAGCCCGTGTGACGGGTGCCGCCGGCGCCGGCCAGCCCGTGGGTGCCGCCGGCGGCCAGGCCGGGTGCGCAAGGCGCAGTCCAAGCCCTGTGACGGGTGCGCCGGCGACCCAGGCAGGGCCCGCGTCACGGTGGGTTGCCAGACGGGTGCCGCCGCGCCAGGCCAGCCCGCGTGGACGGGTGCCAGCCGGCGCCAGGCCGGGTGCCGCCGGAGCCAAGGCCGGGTGCCGCCGGCGCCAGGCCGGTGACGGGGTGCCGCCGGCGCCAGGTCCGGTGCCACCGGCGCCAGGCCAGCCCGTGCGACGGGTGCCGCCGGCGGCCAGGCCGGGGTGGCCCGCCGGCGCCAGGCCAAGCCCGTGCGACGGGTGCCGCCCGGCGCCAGGACGGGTGCCGCCGGCGCCAGGCCAGCCAGTGCGACGGGTGCCGCCGGCGCCAGGCCGGGTGCCGCCGGCGCCAGGCCGGGTGCCGCCGGCGCCAGGCCAGCCCGTGCGACGGGTGCCGCCGGCGCCAGGACAGGTGCCGCCGGCGCCAGGCCGGGTGCCGCCGGCCGCCAGGCCGGCCCGCGTCACGGGTGCCGCCGGCGCCAGGCCAGCCCGCGTGTCGGGTGCCGCCGGCGCCAGTCCGGCCCGCGTGGCGCGTGCCGCCGGCGCCAGGCCGGGGTGCCGCCGGCGCCAGGCTGTAGATCTCGGCGAGGGCTTCGATTTGATATCTTGATCGTTTTCTGGTTCCTCACGGTTTGAGAGAACGACCTCTTCGAAGTTTCAAGGCAGATTCTTTTATGTTTAGGGTTTTTGTGGTGATCGAATCTTGATGTCGTTGGGCGAGCGGACCGATCTTTCCGGGGATTCTCGTCCACGCACGCCCGTAGTCTTCCGATCTCACAGAGAGTGGATATTCTAATTTAAGAAAATCTCGTATAACTCCTTTTAGAAATTATCCGAGATTTTTTGTTTCAAGAAAGACTTTCTAGAGACTTTCAGTCATTGATTCCGTCGCGACCGATTTTGACACCAACAATAGGTTGCATCATGCATAAGGGGACAAGGATGATAGTTGCCTTGTAAAGATGCTCATGCTAAGTTCTTAAAGTGATAACCTTTATAAACATAGTAAGTAGCTTGAGCAATCTTAGGATAGCTTGTAAACTTTGTGCCTTGAAATCTCTTCCTAAAGCTTATTTGATTGATTGATGCTATCTCTTTGAAGTTTGCTCCTGTCATATTTAAACTCTAAGTCTCTTGCTCATGGTCCCTTGTGTACTAAGCTATGGATAGAACACTTAAGTTGTCCCTCCCATTCTTTGCCTATCTTTTTGGACAAGCTCAAGTGGCACTCCACACCCTAAAACCCTTACCTCCTTTCAAGCTTTCATTATTTGTTGAGTGAGGCCTTCTTTGGAAAGCTTTACATGTGCATAATGTTGAGAGTATTGGGAACGAAAATGCTTGGTCTCCATTTTAGCTAGATTAGACACTCATAATGTCTAGCTTCTAGGATGGGGGTGAGTGTTGTATGGTGTGATCTTGGGAAAGTGAAAGGTTTATGAAAGAAAAGGTTGACTCATGGCTTTCTAAAGTTATAAGTGATTAAGTCTAGAAGGGATAAGAGAAATGAAAGATTGTAAGCTCTAAGTTGGTAAATAAGTCTTGGCCCCCATAAAAAAAAAAGAAAAAAAAAGAGAGAGAAGTGAAAAAGAATAATGGATAGGGGGCTAGCAATGTTTAGAAAGAGCTGAAAAAAGGTTTAAAATGTGAAAAAAAATCCCTTGTAGACTTCATTAAGAAAGAGTTTCAAATGAGAAAATATCTTGAGTATTTGGGGGGAATCTTTGGGTGAGAGATGTGAGTGGTGTTTTGGCATTGGGAATAAAGATGTAACTTATGTATTTAGGGAAAGGGTAGAACAATGGAGATTGAGCATTGTATGCATGAGTTGATCCCTTTCTTAGATATATTATGTGCAATGTCAAGGCTACTTGTTTTGAGAGTGAACCACCCTTTGAAAGATCCCTTTGAACCTCTTGTTTCACTTGAATAAAACCTTCTACCACCAAACCAAATGACTTGGACCATTTGACCATTTGCAAGAGGTCTTTTGAGTTTGCTTAATGATTGTTAGAGGGAAAATGGAATTGTGGATTGTGGATTCATGATGAGTAAGTGTAGGGATCAAAGGAGTTAAGATAGGCCTTGTTAAGTTAGAGTTGGATTGAGTTTTTGCTCTTGCTACTTGGTATGTTTATACAAGTTTATCAAGTTGAAAACTAAGAAGAGCATTCTTTTGGCTATGAGTCCCCTCCTTCAAACCTCTCCTCCTTAGTCCCTACTAGTTCACTTGTGGACAAGTAAAGGACTAGTGTGGGGGAGTTGATGTCTTGCATATTTTCATATATTTAGCCATCCTTTTATTGCATTCTTTTAGTTGTAGGCTAAAGTTTAGGCTTGTCTAGGATCATTTTGCATTCATTTGTCCCTATCAGGTGTTGGAGTATGTTTTGGTGAGATTTGAGGTGTTTGGAGACCTTATGACCCAAAAAGAAGTGAAGAATCAAGATTGGCTATAAGAAGAGAAGTAAAACCAAGAGAAGAGGGTTAGACCGGGTAGCCTTGACCGGCTACACACACCCGGACGGATCAGGACGGACCAGCTCGTACGGATGACCGGGATGCCGCGTCCAAACTCAAGCACCCGGACCATAAGGAGCTGAAGGACGTCCGGGGAGACACGTCCGGGTAGGAGCACCCGGACGATGAAGACTGATGGACGGCCGGGGAGACGCGTCCGGGTACGTGCACCCGGACGGAAGAACAAGACGCGTCCAGGCCGAGAGACGTCCGGGGAGACACGTCCGGGTAGGAGCACCCGGACGATGAAGGCTGATGGACGGCCGGGGAGATGCGTCCGGGTACGTGCATCCGGACGGGCGAACAAGACGCATCCAAACCGAGGACAACCGGGGTGGCCTGTCCGGCTAGGAGTACCCGGTCGTGAAGAAGGTGTTGATGACCGGGGTGAGGCGGCCGGGGTGAGACGGACGGCGTTAGAACCTGGACGGAGCATAGAACGCGGCCAGCTGGACGGCCGGGTTGCCTTGACCGGGTTGGATGATGTTGTTGCTATCCTGACCGAGTTTTGTGCCTCTTTCCTATTGGTTTAGACCCATTTAGCTTAAGGGCTTTTTAGTAATCTTAATCTATGTTTCTAGGGCTTTTAAGCCTAACTATAAGTACCCTTGTTATCCCTAATGTGGGACTTATCTCATTTTCTATCAAAAGAACACATAAACCTCTTGAGTAAAGTTTCATCTTGATTCATAATCTCATCTTATCTTTGAGTTCTTGATTGTTTGATTTCATATCCTTTCTTTCTCTATATGTTTAAGCTTGAATCTCTCATGGGTTTAAGAGTAAGCATGTGGATTAGTGAGTAGATCCATCTAAGATCCATGGGTTAGGGTGATAGAGAGTGATTAAGTGTAGATCCAGGGTGCTTAGTGTTAGATCTATCATTTCCTTGCATTGATTTGGTGTTCTTAAAGCTATATTTGATTTGGCCTCTCAAACATAGAGTCATACGCATTTCATGCCCGGAAGGTGTTCTATGAAATGCCTGAACCAACTCATCTATGCTTTTAGCTTGCTTTGCCTAAGGGATTAGTTGTCAAAGAAGCTAGGATTGCTATTAGACTCATTCTCCTTGTTTGCTTTGATCATTACAGCCAAAGGGATTTGGTGTACTTGGGTGATCATTGCAAAAGAGCATTCATCTAGGGATAGAGCTTGCTTAGTTTTGTTGTCTAGGCATAGGGATTTATATTGATTGAAAAGTTAGCATCTTGGATTGAATCTTAAGTATTTGATATCAAGTCCCTATACCCATGGGTCTCACACTCCTCATAAGAAAGAAAGTTTTACTTTTTGTTGCATTTTGCTTATTGTCTTAGTTTAATTATCATCCTCTTTAATGATTGCATTTAGATTAAGTATAGACTTGCATTCCCTCTGTTTCATGGTCACTTAGGACTGGTTCGACAATCTTATATACTACATCATTTGATTAGGACCTTAGAAAAGTCCTTTCATCAGCAGTATGCAAAAGTCAATGAGAAAAACATAATCCGTGGTCGCGAATATTGCAAGTAATTTGTGAGAAACGCTCTCCGGTTACCGTTGCGAAAACCCCCTCTTACATCAGTTTTACGAAAAATCCTCTGTATGGTCGAGTCAATTCATACAAAGCAACTTTCGTAAAATTAACATAATGGGTCCAACGGGTAACTGTCATAGACAGTTTTTGCTCCACAAGGTTTCTAGCTCCTGCTTTCACTCCCCGCGGTTACGTCCGAGCTGGAAATAATCACGCAGAGGAACCCACACATGTCCTGCGTCGATCCCTTAAACTTTGTCCCCCTCGGATAAAATGAAACGATTTTCATGCAACAAAAAAATTTTTATATGAACCATTCATTGTATAACTGAGACCTAAAGTGGAAGATCGTTTCTAAAAGCCATCAGCCATAACTCAGAAAACTCCGCTATGCTTGGCATGTCTATCTCGGCAAACACTATTTGGCCCTCTGCCAACTACGCATTTCCGTAAAGCCCGGACCTGAATTCGGCATCCCCATTAAGGAAAATCGTAAACTAACATGACCTTAATATGGGTCATGGTCTGATCGTTTACCAACAACTTCCTTGGCTATACGGCTGAGCACAACCTTCATGCCACGCCCAATTAATTGAGTGACCACTGCTCCAATCGCTTAACGGCTAAAACAATAATCCACGATTTGTCATAGAACGCCAAGTGACTATTATGTAAGAAATTTGTCGTATAACCCAGAATCGGAAAATCATACGATAAACTCTTCATACCAAAACTCAGTCCTAACAACCATATGGTTAACGGAAGATTTAAACTTATCGTCAATCGATTAAGTTCTATACGCCCCGTAAACACGGCATGAAAAGAAACACTCGTGACAAGCCTCCAAGAACTATACGAGTCATCCTTAATATATTCAAACAAATCCCGGAAGGCCAACACTTAACGAAGCACTGTGAATGTAGACGCTTCTCCCTGGGTCAAACTTACGCGACCCCTTGGTCCTGCGTCCAAACCGAAACAACATATTCTGGCTGCGAACATTCGCAAAACATCTCCAAAGCCCGCGAACATATCAACCACGAAATGCGGCACAAGGAAAACTCGACCTTCAGCACTGTGAGACGTCGCTAACGCTCGAAGGACAATTTTTCCTCGAAACATTCCAGACGAAATCCTCATCTCTAGAACTCAAAACATACAAACACATCTCTAAACGGTAACATGCCTCTAAACTGGCATCATTTCGTTGTTGCTGATCACAACAAACGAACTCTAACGTCCTAAACAGACAAATAGCCGCCCTTCAAGGGGTAGGCTCTCTTGCATCCTACAAGGATAAACATAGTGCGCTATACAAGAAATCCAAATTTTGGTTTAGCTCTTCGTAAAGGAAGTAGCTCGACTCACGCCTAGACAAATCATAAAAGCCGACAACAATTCGCGGATTTTAAACGGTACGAGTCAGGTTAAAATCGCAAACAGGCAAAAGAAAGCCGATTTGTTATCGCAAAGCCTCAGTCTGAGAGTAAACCTAGGTCTTGCCCTAAACCCAGCTACGCTGGATCTTCACATCTCACAGACATAGTATGGTATACGAGATCCAAAAATTTGTCTCTTCACTTAAGCCTATTCGTTTCACGAACTTTTCGCGTAAATCGGTAAACCGCGGAAAATCTCGCGTTATGCAAACAATAGGTACGGTGGTCATCAGGGAACTAGGAATGAGACGACAACTCACACCCTCTTTCTCATACTTCGAAAAAACTGAAGTTCATAAAAAATCGAAACACACATAATGGCCTCACAACGCCCAGACCAAAACAAATACATCAACAGCATCATGCTCGAAAGTCTCTCATGACACATAACCAGACCATATAAGTCTCGCTGGTAAAACAGATCACAAGGGTCTTAAACTCCAAAACAAACTACGGAAGGCTTGATCCCTACAACAAGGGTATGTAGGCAGCCTTCGAAAGGCGCAGCCCCAATCTTACCACTTTCAACGGAGCCTTTCAACCATTAAATCCGCCTATCTTACCTCACATGTCTTATCGCTCGCAAGAACATCACGAAGGTTCTAACGAGCTTGGGGGCTAACTGTTGGGGTCAAAATCGGTCACGACGGAATCAATGACTGAAACTCTCTGAAAAGTATTTCTTGAAACAAAAAGTCTCGGATAATTTAAAAAGAAGTTATACGAGATTTTCTCAAAATTAGAATATCCACTCTCTGGTGAGGTCGAAAACGATTATCTCGAAATCTACGGCTAAAGATCCTTCCAAACTCAAAGATTTCCCGACGAACGGCCAACGGGGGAAAGATCGGGCAACGGAAAACCCACGGGCGGCAGAGAACCCCTGGCGCCGGCGGCAAGCGTCCCGCAAGCCGGCCTGGCGCCAGCGGCAAGCCAGCCTGGCGCTGGCGGCAAGCCAGCCTGGCGCCGGCGGCAAGCGTCGCGCAAGCCGGCCTGGCGCCGGCGGCAAGCGTCGCGCAAGCCGGCCTGGCGCCGGCGGCAAGCCAGCCTGGCGCCGGCGGCAGGCATCCCGCAAGCCGGCCTGGCGCCGGCAGCAGGCGTCCCGCAAGCCGGCCGGGCGCCGGCGGCAAGCCCCCTGGCGCCGGTCGACGGCCCTCGTCCTGGTCTCGGTCCCATCATGCTCGGTCTGATCCCATCTTGGCTTGCTTGGATCAATCCTCGTGGGTTTGATACGATCACGGCTACGGAATTAACATCTCTCGATTGGAATCATCCTCGATGTTTTACGACAAAGATTAGAAAGGTTGGATTTCTCGTAGAGGATATCGTGTAAAACAAGATCGATTAACTCGAACATCGATCCTTTAGGCTATACGGTTTATTTTACGAGAAAGATAGTCTTTCCGAGAAATCGTATAAAACGTTCAACGACTTAAGACAAGTCCACTGACTTACTTACGATTTTAAGGATTCAGGCCCAATCAGACTATGGCGGTTTATCCAATTTCCCGAACATCGGATAAACATCAAGTCACCGGAAAATAGGGGAAAACTCGAGGATAATTACGAAGATCGACGAAAATGGAATATTTCCTGAAGAGATAAACTTGGACCCAAAGGCGAGGTCCATCATCCTAAGGCAAACCGACCTAGGAGTGAGTATATAAAGAGAGCAAGAGCAGAGGAGAAGAGGATCCGAAAATCCTAGATTGGAGACCTAGAGAGCTCCTGTTAGCTGATAGAACTTACAATTTAGGCGGTTAGACTAGCAAGGCAGGCCCTAGAACGTCTGGCCGCCTCCTGCTCGCAAATCTCCGCTCCACTCGGAAGGATCGGACAATTCTTTTACTTCAGAGCTCCGCACATAGAAACCCTAGGCGTTATCTTCGACATGCCTGTTTCTATGACAAATGCTCATACTAGACGAACCTGCCCAGACGGTTCGATCTCTTGTTCAACTCTTTCTAAACTGAACTACGTCCGACTTGATCCTCGAAAGGGGTACGTAGGCAGCCTTTCTTAAGGTCCAGTCCCAAATCTTAACAAAACCTTTTCCGCATTTATTCGGTCACTTGTCGTTGGCTGTCGCAGAGAATCCGGACCTTCAGGGAAAGTCGTGTTAACTTGGCTTTCCTCCGCAATCTTATTCATTAAAATCGACGGTGAGAATTTCGGTTCCCACATCAGATAGTGCGGTTCCATGGTGTTCCAGCAAGCATTGTCTCGGATAGAGATCCAAGTGTTGGGGAAAAATACTCAGGTATCATTTTCCTCCAGGCACCAGGAAGGACTCAGACCTCGGAGTCCCCGCTATAGTGTACCCCGGGTCCTCATTGAAAGGAACTCAGGAACTCAGGAACTACCCCTTCCCCCGGGAAATGGAAAACTTCCGACAAAGAGAACCTTCCATATTTCCGAATATGGAAGAATTCCTCTTACTCAGATCGACTAAGACCGACCTAAGGACAACTATTTAAGGCAAAACAAAACCCTAAAGCAAAGGATCGACATCCAGAGACTAAAAGAATAGAGCTAGGCGGCTAGACTAGGGTTCATACACCAATCTATTGTAGTTCCAGCTTTAATCTCTAATAAAACGTCTCTTCACACATAAATCCTGTCATTCTCGACAAATCTCTCTGAATACTCTCAAAGTAACAACTCATCCATCGTTCTGTAGTACTCAAAAAGGACTTACACAAAAATCCTCTAACAGTTTGGCGCTAGAAAGAGGGGGGGGGGGGTAATCGAAACTACGTGATGGTAACGACGGATGGACACGACGAGCTATCCGAAGCTACCCAAAGAGAAGCCGAGCTTCAAAGACGGCTTGACAGTCTACAGAATCAAGTAACCGAGCTACACCGAGCTCAGGAAAACACAACAAAAAACCCCGAGATCCTCTCGGAGGTTCAAGGTCTAAGAAGTCAGCTAGATGAGCACTCTAAGAAGCTGGAGCAAAGCGCAGAAAAACTCAGCAAACTCGAGGCCAAAAACGTTTCTCTCCGAGATGAGAATCAGCTCCTCAACAAGATCAGCAACAAGAAGCGGCACTTCCGAACTCGAGTCCGGTCTATGCCCACTTTGGAGACGCTTAACGCGGGAAGAGACACAACCCATCCATAGACGGTGCCCAATGAAAACAACTCAAACCGGGGAGAGGTTAGGAACGCCCAGATCCACGGTATAGAAGACAACGACTCAGATCTGGAACCTGATGAGGAAGCACCCTACGGAGCAGCAGCAGCAAAATCCGCCTCCAACGCCTACCTGGAACAGATGTTCACCGAGAAGTTCGACGCTATACAGTCCTTGGTGGAGAGACTCCCCGGAGTAGCTCCTCCAATCCGGAAGAGCAACCCCAACTCCTACGCAGAATCTCCATTCGCGGACGAGATCGACCTGATAGAAATGCCGAGGAAGTTCTCTTTTCCAAAAATCAAGATGTATGATGGAACCGGAGACCCGGACGATCACATCGCCCAGTACAAACAAAGAATGCTAGTAGCACTCCCAAGGGAATCTTGTGAAGCTACCATGTGCAAGGGGTTTGGTTCCACCCTGATCGGACCCGCACTCCAGTGGTACATCAATCTGCCCTCTAGGTCAATATCCATTTTCGCAGTACTTAGCGACAAGTTCGTGGAACAGTTTGCAAGTATTCTGGACCTAGAGAAAACATCGGATAACCTCTATGAGATCCTCCAGCATCGGTCGGAACCCTTACGCGCGTACGTAGCTCGCTTCAACCAGGAGAAAGTGGCGATCCCGAATACAGTGTCCCTACGGCGGTCTTGGCCTTCAAGAAGGGATTGCTCCCAGACGGAGAGCTCTACAAGGAACTCACCAAGTACACCTGCAGAACTATCGAGGACGTGTTATCCCGAGCCTTGGCTCAGGTGAAGTGGGAGGAAGACATCGCCAGCCGCGCCAAAGCAGAGCAAAAACAAGATCAGAAGACTGCCAGACCAGATAGGAATGATCTAGACGAGAGAACCCACTAAAAGTCAACAAGGGACTCCGGAGGCCGGAGCCGAAGCAGGTGCCCGAGCAGGCCAGCCGACAAGCTGGAAGGAATGTCCGTCTCCACATGACCAGACATTTCCCACCTCTCCATATCCAAGCTGGAGTTAGTCAACGTCCTAAGGCAGATGGGCCAACAGGTCAAGTGGCCCCAGAAGATGAAGGCACCCGATTCTTTCCGGAACCCGGATCTTTGGTGTGAGTTCCATCATGATCGTGGACACAGGACGGAGGACTGCATTGCCCTGCGAATTGAAGTCAACGAACTGCTCCAGAAGGGACACCTCCGTGAGTTCCTCTCCGAAAAGGCTTAGGGACATCTGAGCAGGGAGACATTCGAGAAATCCGCCAAGGCTACTCCCACCTCACTGCCTCGACAGGACAGGGTGATTCATGTCATATCCGGCGATTCAGAGGTTAGCGGTGTGAGCCATGCAGCTGCGAAGAGAAGTACCAGGAATGCTAAGCAGGGCCTGGAGTCGACACAACCCAAGCTTCTACTCCTGGGTACCGACGAGATAAGCTTCACAGCCAAGGAGCAATAAAGAGTACTCACTACTCACCATGACGCCTTGGTTGTATCACTCACCGTGGCAAATTGCCTTGAGAAAAGGATCCTGATCGATAATGGAAGTGCTAGAAATATCATCTTTCAAGTCGCATACCAGGACTTAGGGCTGGAAGAAAGTGCCCTCACACGAAGAGTGACTCCCCTCATCGGATTCAGCGGAGAGGTCAAGCAAACTTCGGGAGAAGTGACATTGCCCGTCTACGCAGAGGGAGTCAACATGTCAATCAGATTCCTCGTCGTTGACTGCCAATCATCGTACAACATAATCTTGGGACGACCCTGGATACATGAGATTGGAGCCATCCCCTCGACGCTACACCAAGTGGTCAAGTTCCCCACACCCTGGGGCATAACAGCGATCAGAGGAGACCAGGAGAACTCTCGCTCCTGCTACAAAACTACCCTAAAAGGGAAGACCAAGGCTTTATAACAGTTACAGAACGGTCCCCCAATCCAAAACACTGGAGGACCGGGAAACGGAAGGGTAGGCGGTGCCTCAAGCAACTGGACTCTGCATCTTGGGGCCAGCAGATGGGCGAGGAACTTCTCTCCCAGACCTCGTCAACCAAGGATACCTGGAGGGCCGCCAAGCGACGCGACCTCCACTGTCAGGCCACGCTCGGACCCCGATCACAACCTTGAAGATAGAACTGGTCAGAGATCATCTCCACTAGAAGATCCCGGAGGCGCCATACGTCGGCAAGCCGCAAGAGATCTCAGAAAACCCTGCAAGGGAAGTCTCAGACCTCCTTCCAGCAGGAAAAACTCAGTTTCTTAGAACGCTGAGCACTTCCAATATCCGAGACCCGGAGATATCCATAAGCGGATCGTACATGGCCAGAGAAGCTGGGGAATGAACGTCGCACGGATACACCCTAAAAATCTGGGGCAGGATTACCATCTCTTAACTAGGAGCCCTTGCTCCCCAAAAAGATATAAGAACGAGATATTCGGCAAATCCAGTACTTCCCACTACAGGAAAGTACCCGGGGCAGGCGTAATCACTCATTACGGAGCCAAACCGCTCCCAAAAGCTAACTTCAACAACATCCGCAAGGGCTGGGGCATGAGGCCAACCCTCGCCGCACCCAGGCATCATCGACCAAACACAACGCAAGGAACTCCCCGCATCTCAGCCTACAAACGGCAAGGTATTGCAACGGCAAAAGTGCATGCAAGAGCAGCCAATTCGTAGCCCAGCTCCCTGGAAAGAACTACGATCCGGAAACATCAAGTCTCCGTCTGATCAACAATGGAAGGAGAGCCAAATGATTCAGAGCATGGCCCAACTACGAAAGATCTCCAAAAAACCATGAAATCCGAGGCAGTAAACGTAAAACACTATCAAACTGCTGGAACCCACTGTAGCTCAAAGCATATCAACTTTAAACGGTCTCCGGACTATGATTTATTACTACTTATAATTAAGCATGATGCTTTTCTACTCCTATGTATGCTGAACGTCCACAGACAAAGCTTATATAATAAAATAGTTCCGACTATAGATGACAAAAACCATCATCCTTAAAGGGGCATACACGGCTGGATCAGGTCCCTTGAAACCTCCGATCCCCGCTGAGCCTCACCAATGCTTGGCACGCCCACATAAAAATGACAACAGGTATGAGACTTAAGGCAGGAATGGGTCTTATCAACCTAAAAATGCTGTCAAAACTACCTATAACCCCGATATAGGCCTTGAGCCATAGAAATATCTGGGCCCCAAAAGCAAGAGTACTGTGACACCTCCGGGTTAATTCAGGGAATCTGCATATTCAAAAAGTACTGTTACGCACAGGGAGCAATACACAATCTCCTCCTTCTTTAGACGTGGAAAGCAGAAAAGCTTGGCACTTGGATTTCCGAATCCATACCAGCACCTCTAAGTCTGACAGTGGCTTCCTGCAGAAGCAGAATGCAGCACGGGACTCGATAGTGGCCAGCTTCCGAGCGGTAGAATGCGAGATCCCAACAGGTACCGGTACTAGTCCTGCCTAGCTGGACAGAATACGGTCCCTGCAAAACCAAACACTCCGGATTTCTACGAACTCCAAAGTTCTTACGAATTCCGGCTCAAATGTAAAAACTCCAGGGCTATTGCAAATAAACGGACTTCCGAGTCACTTAATGAAATCCAGAGTTCTCAAATGAATTCCCGAGTTCCAAACAAACTTCCGAGTTCTCAAACAAACTTCCGAGTTCCCCAACAAACTTCCGAGTTCCCCAATGAACTTCCGAGTTACCCAACAAACTTCCGAGTTCTCAAACGAACTTCCGAGTTCCCTAAGAGATCCAAGCTCCCAACTGAGTTCCGAGTCCCTAACGAACTTCCGAGTTCTTAATGAACTTCCGAGTTCTCCGAACCTTCAGGTTCCCAAAACGAACCCCTGGGTTCTCAAGAATAAAGCCTATGGGCCCCTACGGAATTTCTAAATCCTAGACGACATCCCGAAGGACCTCGAGTTCCCTGGAGACAAGGTCCCCCGACTATCTTCTACGAAATTCCCCTTCGAAGTCTTGGATCCGAATCCTTGAAGGATCCCCAAGTTCCTCAGGAAACTCCCAGTCCTTCAACCAGGCCAGCAGAAATCTTGGAGTCGTCTCCAGACCATAAAACGGTCCTCCGACCTGATCAGAAACTGACACTTCATGCGGGAAGGGCTTATCAACTTTTGGAAGCAAGACTACCAGAATCTAATCTACTGCAAGAAGCAACAGATCCAACCTAAGGCAGAAAGTAAACATGTGCTCACGAAGCAAATTATCGCATCCTAAGCTACGAGGTCGACGAGAAAATGTAAGAAAAGAAGAAGCCGAAAACATTCTTTTAAAACAAAGACAAAGGCCACAGCAGGGCCATCATCCGAGTACGAAAAACAAAAGGCACGAAGGCCTATTCAAAGTTTTAAACCCTCATCAAGGGCAACCGAAAATAAAAACCCAAACACGGGGGACAAAAGTTCACAATATGGGGACCTAGTTGACAGGAGGATCATCATTGGAACGCTCAGGAGTCTTCACCACTTCAGCTTCTCCAGGAATCAGGGGCTCGTCCTCAAAGGAAGGAGCTGGAAGGCCTAGGAGCTGAGCTTCGGTCGTCTTTACCATCTTGTACTGCTCCAGCGCAGCCGCAAGATTCCAGCTCTCGGTCTCCTCCTTAAGCCATTCCCTCATCAGCTCCCAAGGGACCGTCACCTTGGCACTGTTCACCGCCATAGACTTCTCAATCCCGAAGGTCTCTGCAGCTTCCTTAAGTTCGCATATTTCCTCCTCCTTCTCCAGCTGCTCCCTGAGAGAGGTGTTTTCTGATGCTGCCAATATCCCCGCTTCATCTTGGTTTCGTAGCTTGAGCTGCAGCCCTTTGATCTCCTTCTCCCGAGCCAAGACCTTATCCTTCTCTTCATGTAGCTGAGAGGCCAGAGTGTCCATCTCGACTTTTATGGAAGTCTTATCCTCCATCCTCTCCCCAAGGTGATATAGCTGAGTCACCACCTTCACATACATAATCCCATCAGCAAAGAGAACCACTGGACCTCACAAGAAAGAGTGTGCAAAACTCACCTGAAGTAAGTCAAGTTGGAGGGATTGGATGGCAGCAGAAGAGTCTTTCTCCGATGCTAGGAGAACCAGAGTCGGAGGAAAGACCTTGACATTAAGATTGGCAAGGACATTGTCAAGACCAAAGGGTGACGAGGAAGATTCTTTCGAAGTAGACACAGAGACCTTAGCTTTCTTCTTTGAAGATGGAGGAGGCTGAACTGGAGTAGCTTTCTGCTTGTTGCTCCTGATGAACTGAACGTCATCATCCTCGACGGGAGCTGGTTTCTTAGAACCAGCCTTCTTTGCCCGCATCGCCTCGGAGGCTTTTTGATATTCAGCCAAAGCTTCATCTCCTTTAGCTCCCGACATGGCACCTGAAATGCAGCGGAGTCAGAAAATATTCAGAAATAAAAGACATGATAAGCAGAGAAATCACCCTAGATGCTGCAATGCTCTAGAGCTTCTTTGCTCACTAGATAGGGAATCTTCCGCCTCTCCACCGAAAGCTCCAGCACCTGATTGATTGTTTCCTTCCCTTGAGTAAGGTCTTAGCTAAGAACGTCTGCAAAAGGAAGCGACAAACATCAACCAAGCTAGCAAGAAAGACACTCTGAACCCTCGTGACCCACCAGCTGCACGCCAGATCGAAGAGAAGTCTGGGAGATACATGAAAGGGAATTTCTCGGCCCAATAACTCTTGAAGATAGGATGCCTCTTTCTCTCCCTTTTCGGAATTTCCTGAACTGGAGGCGCCTTACTACAAGGACGCAGATGATACCTCCCCTCTCCGGTATTCATAGAAGAGACATAGTAAGAATGTAGAACCTCCGCGACTCCGATGGTGAGCCCCTCGATCGCCAAGGTTTTGCATATCAATGTCCTCCAGGAGGGAGGATTCAGCTGACCCGGAGAAATCCCAAACGCCTCCGATATCTTAGCCACTTGCGAAGGAACTCGATCTCTGAAACCCGACTCGAAGTAGCCTTCAGACACCGGGACCTCGTCGACATCGAAGTCAGAAACTCTATCGATAGGACCAGGGATCCGGATGGCCACCTCGTTGGATCCGAATTTTATGACGAAATCGAGAAATAAGGGGCAAACTGTTGGGGAAAAATACTCATGTATCATTTTCCTCCAGGCTCCAGGCAGGATTCAAACCTCCGGGTCCCCGCTATAGAGTACCCCGGTTCCTCATTGAAAGGAACTCAGGAACTCAGGAACTACCCCTTCCCCCGGGAAATGGAAAACTTCCGACAAATAGAACCTTCCATATTTCCAAATATGGAAGAATTTCTCTTACTCAGATCGATTAAAACCGACCTAAGGACGACTATATAAGGAAAAAAAAACCTAAAGCAAGTGATCGACATCCAGAGACTAAGAGAATAGAGCTAGGCGGCTAGACTAGGGTTCATACACCAATCTATTGTAGTTCCAACATTACTCTCTAATAAAACGTCTCTTCACACATAAATCTTGTCATTCTCGACAAATCTCTCTGAATACTCTCAAAGTAACAACTCATCCATCATTCCGTAGTACTTAAAAAGGACTTACACAAAAATCCCCTAACACCAAGGTTTACATCTTACTTCTGGCAGGCTTTCCAAAAAGCCTTGGGAACCAGAGTAAACATGAGTACATCCTATCATCCTCAGACGGATGGATAGTCCGAGAGGACGATCCAAACCTTGGAGGATATGCTAAGGGCATGTGTTTTAGACTGGGAAGAGTCTTGGGAGAAACACTTACCTTTGGTGGAATTTGCATACAACAACAGCTTCCATACAAGCATTGGCATGTCGCCATATGAGGCTTTGTATGGTGTTGGGGTCAAAAACGGTTCTCTCGAAATCTACGGCTAAAGACCTTCCCGAAAACGACTGACGAGGGAAAGATCGAACAACGAAAAAACCCACGGACGGCGAGACGGCCTGGCGCCGGCGGCACGCGGGACGCGGGCTGGCCTGGCGCCGGCGGCACGCGGGACGCGGGCTGGCCTGGCGCCGGCGGCACCCCGGCCTGGCGCCGGCGGCACGCGGGACGCGGGCTGGCCTGGCGCCGGCGGAACCCCGGCCTGGCGCCGGCGGCACGCGGGACGCGGGCTGGCCTGGCGCCGGCGGCACCCGGCCTGGCGCCGGCGGCACCCGTCACGCGGGCCGGCCTGGCGCCGGCGGCACGCGGGACGCGGGCTGGCCTGGCGCCGGCGGCACGCGGGACGCGGGCTGGCCTGACGCCGGCGGCACGCGGGACGCGGGCTGGCCTGGCGCCGGCGGCACCCCGGCCTGGCGCCGGCGGCACCCCGGCCTGGCGCCGGCGGCACGCGGGACGCGGGCTGGCGGGACGCGGGCTGGCCTGGCGCCGGCGGCACCCGGCCTGGCGCCGGCGGCACCCGTCACGCGGGCCGGCCTGGCGCCGGCGGCACCCCGGCCTGGCGCCGGCGGCACGCGGGACGCGGGCTGGCCTGGCGCCGGCGGCACCCGTCACGCGGGCCGGCCTGGCGCCGGCGGCACCCTGGCCTGGCGCCGGCGGCACGCGGGACGCGGGCTGGCCTGGCGCCGGCGGCACGCGAGACGCGGGCTGGCCTGGCGCCGGCGGCACCTGGCCTGGCGCCGGCGGCACCCCGGCCTGGCGCCGGCGGCACCCATCGCGCGGATCGTCCCGGCGTCGGTCCGCGACCCTCGTCCCGGTCTCGGTCCTATCATGCCCGGTTCATTCCCGCCTTAGCTTGTTTGGATCAGCCCTCATGAGTTTGGTCCAATCAGGCTATGGTGGTTTACCCGATTCCACGAGACATCGGATAAACATCAAGTCATCGGAAGATAGCGGAAAACTCGGAGATAATTACAAAGACCGACGAAAATGGAACATTTCCGGAAAGGATAAGCTTGGGCCCAAAGGCGAGGCCCATCACCCCAAGGCAAACCGACCTAGAGGTGGGTATATAAGGAGAGCAAGAGCAGAGGAGAAAGGCATCCCGAAAATCCGAGAATTAGACTTAGAGCATCCTGCTAGCTTAGAAAAACTAGGGTTTAGGTAGTTAGACTAGCGGAGCAAGGCTTAGGACGTTTGGCTGCCTGCGACTCTATCTTTTTCTTTAAATCGCAACTCTCTTTGTCTTTCGGAGAATCCTTGTACTCGTTTCCCTTATCTAATAAAACGCCTTCAGGCAAACAATTCAATTTCTATTTTTTGTCTTCTGTTTACTTTGTCGATTTCGTGTGGCAACGCAGAGAATCCGGACCTTCAGGGAAAGTCGGGTTCACTTGGCTTTCCTCCGCAATCTTATTTATCGAAAATTGACGGTGTGGATTTCGGTTCCCACAGTTTGGCGCTAGAAGGAGGGGGGGACGGATCCTCTAACTCGAAAACCACCAATCGATCGAAGTTCAGTATGACTTCTTCGTCAACCCGCAACATCGTATCTTTCGAGAATCGAGCAACGGCCCGAACGGTCAAACCTCACAACGATCTCCTCGTAATAGAACTCACGATCCAGGACATTGACGTAGCAAGGGTATTGGTCGACACCGGGTGCTCGGCCAATATTATCTACAAAAGCACCCTCGAGAGGATGGGCGTCGACTTAGGCATCCTTACGGATGACCCCAGCCCAGTATTTGGACTCTCGGGAGAAATTATGACCCTCGGCTCAACTAACCTCCTAGTAAAGGCCGGGAGCGTCGCCAAGAACACGGAATTCCTAGTGATCGATAGTCCAACATCCTACAATGCGATAGTTGGAACTCCCTGGCTAAACTCCATGAGAGCGATCCCATCAACATTCCACCTATGCCTCAAGTTCCCAACGCCTTTCGGGGTCGAGACAATACATGGTAGTCACGGAGCAGCGCAGATCTACCTCGCTACCGAACTAAAACGGAAAAATTCTGAAATCGAAACTTCTCGGAAAAAGCAAACGGTTAACAATTCACCGGAGACCTTCTGGCAGTCCCAAAGAGCCGAGGCCCTGGAAGGGAAGCGTGAACCAACCTGCGAACCGGTGGTTTCAATCTGTCTCGACGATTCTTTCCCGGAACGGTGTGTCGAGATCGGAGCTAACCTCCGCGAACCAATGAAAGCAGAGCTCATCGCATGCCTCAAAAAGAACCTCAGTACGTTCGCGTGGGCTGCGGAGGATATGCCGGGAATCGACATTAGCGTAACATGTCACGAACTTAATATCGACCCAACTCACAAACCCGTAAAACAAAAAAGACGAAAGTTGGGACCTGAGCGTGCCACCGCAGTCAATGAGGAAGTCGAAAGACTCCTCAAAGTAGGGTCGATAACAGAAGTCAGGTATCCGGACTGGCTCGCCAACCCCGTCGTGGTAAAAAAGAAAAACGGCAAATGGCGGGTCTGTGTCGATTTCACGGATCTGAATAAAGGCTGTCCAAAGGATTGCTTCCCGCTCCCACACATTGACCGACTGGTCGAAGCAACTGCGGGAAACAAGCTTCTGTCATTCATGGACGCTTTTTCCGGTTACAATCAGATCATGATGAATCCCGACGACCGCGAAAAAACTGCGTTCATCACAGACCGCGGAACATATTACTATAAGGTAATGCCTTTCGGTCTTAAAAACGCAGGTGCAACATATCAGCGACTCGTCAAAAAAATGTTTGCCGAACAGCTCGGCAAAACTATGGAAGTATACATCGATGATATGCTCGTAAAATCTCTTGACGAACACGATCACATAGCCCACCTAGAGGAATGTTTTGCACGACTCAACCAGCATAACATGAAACTCAACCCGGCAAAATGTAGATTCGCAGTGGCATCAGGAGAATTCCTCGGAAACCTCGTAACGTATCGTGGAATCGAGGCCAACCCAAAACAAATCGACGCACTGATAGAAATGGTCTCCCCGAGAACCAAGCGAGAAGTCCAGAGGCTAACCGGAAGAGTCGCAGCGTTGAACCGTTTCATCTCACGGTCCACGGATAAGTGCCTACCATTTTACGAGACATTGAAGGGGAACAAGAAGTTCGAATGGTCCGAGCAATGCGAAAAAGCTTTCCAGCAATTGAAACATTACCTAGCCACTCCACCAGTCCTCGCAAAACCGGTGGAAGGTGAACCTCTTTTTCTCTATATCGCAGTTTCCGCAACGGCGGTCAGTGGCGTCTTGATACGAGAAGAACGCGGCGAACAAAAACCAATCTTTTACGTAAGCAAGACATTACTGGATGCGGAAACTCGATACCCTCTAATGGAAAAATTAGCATTCGCTGTCATAACCTCGGCAAGAAAACTAAGACCATATTTCCAGTCTCACGCTATAGTGGTTCTCACCACGTTCCCGCTACGGATAATCCTGCATAGTCCAAGTCAATCCGGGAGGCTCGCAAAATGGGCAATCGAACTGAGTGAGTACGACGTCGAATACCGCCCAAGGACGTGTGCAAAGTCCCAAGTACTGGCGGATTTCCTGGTAGAATTACCCACTAGAGACATGACTATCGAGGAACCAAACTCAACTTGGGTCCTCCACGTCGACGGATCTTCATCCAAACAAGGATCCGGAATCGGAATACGGCTCACCTCTCCAAACGGGGAAATCCTAGAACAGTCTTTCCGATTGGCTTTTCACGCTTCAAACAATGAGGCAGAATACGAAGCACTCGTCGCAGGATTGCGGCTGGCCCATGGGTTAAAAATCCGTAATATTCACGCTTACTGCGATTCTCAGTTAGTCGCCAATCAATACAGCGGAGAATTTGAGGCGAGAGACGAAAGGATGGACGCATATCTAAAACTCGTCCAAGAGCTGGCTCGAAATTTCGACCAGTTCGCCCTAACCAGAATTCCTCGCTCGGAAAACGCCCAGGCTGACGCCTTGGCTGCCCTCGCCTCAAGCTCAGATCCAGGGCTCCAAAGAGTAATCCCGGTCGAATTCATCGAGCATCCGAGCATCGGACCACCAGTGGTCATCAATCTAATCCAGGACGAGATTGAAGATGCGGAAGAAGTCGAGGATCAGCCGGAAGCGGATGTGAACCCGACCGAGTATGGCTGCGACAGCCCTTGGTTAGAACCAATCCGAGCCTATATCGTGAAGGGAACCTTACCCGCCGAAAAATGGGCGGCCCGTAAAGTAAAAACCCAAGCGGCACGGTATGTCACGATAGAGGGAGAAATTTATAAGTGGTGTTTCTCTGGTCCTCTCATGGCATGCACAGAAGGGGAAAGAGCAAGGAGAATCCTGAAGGAGGTCCATTCAGGATCATGCGGAAATCATTCTGGCGGAAGATCTCTCGCGGTTAAAATCAAACGCCACGGTTATTACTGGCCAACCATGGTAAAAGACTGCGAGAAGTTCGCCCGGAAGTGCGAAAAATGCCAAAGGCATGCTCCAACAATCCATCAACCCGCGGAGATCCTCTCCTCGATCTCGTCCCCCTATCCTTTCATGCGATGGTCCATGGACATCGTCGGACCTATGCACCCATCAAAACAAAAACGCTTCCTCCTAGTCCTTACGGATTTCTTTTCCAAATGGGTAGAAGCGGAATCCTACGCAAGTATCAAGGACACACAAGTCGAGAACTTCGTCTGGAAACATATCATAACTAGACATGGGGTCCCGTACGAAATCGTAACAGATAATGGATCTCAATTTATCTCTACTCGATTCGAAGCATTCTGCGAAAAATGGAAAATACGACTTACAAAGTCAACTCCCAGATATCCGCAATGCAATGGACAGGCAGAAACCATCAACAAAACCGTCCTTGACGGACTCAAGAAACGCTTAGACGCCAAGAAGGGGCGATGGGCAGAGGAGCTCGAAGGAGTTCTTTGGTCGCATCGTACAACCCCAAGACGGGCTACGGGTGAAACTCCATTCGCCCTCGTTTACGGAACGGAATGTATGATCCCCGCGGAAGTAGAATTCCCTGGAGTACGGAGAAGATTCCTCCCCGAAAGAGAGGATTTGAACGACGCTATGATGCTGGACAACCTCGACCTCATCAATGAGCGCCGCGACCAGGCACTCACTCGAATCCAGAATTACCAGCACGCTGCCGCAAGGTACTACAACTCAAACGTGCGCCATCGCAGGTTCAAAGAAGGCGATTTAGTCTTACGAAAAGTCTTCCAAAACACTGCCGAACGAAACGCAGGAAAACTGGGAGCAAACTGGGAAGGACCGTACAAAGTCATAAAAGTAGTCCGACCAGGCTCATACCAAATCGCAAACATGCAAGACGTCAAAATCCCGAGAACTTGGAATGCGATGCACCTCAAAAAATACTACCACTAAGCGATAAAGCGTGGTACAAAAGAACTACGAGATGGCTTGATCCCTAGACAAGGGTACGTAGGCAACTCGCCAATCGGCGGATTCAGCTATCCCCCCAATTTAAAAAAGGGGGGGAGTGGGTACGTATACTCGTATACTCCCACAAATTTCGAAGACTCTAAAATTTTCGAAACTTTTTCACGACTTTTTCAAAATCAGCCGAGACGGCCACAACAGCGGATCTAGTGTCCGCTAAGCGATTATCACATCCAAAAACAAATCCCAGATGGCCAAACACTTCACGAGGCATTGTGAATGTGGACGCTTCTCCCTGGGTCAAACTTACGCGACCCCTTGGTCCCGCGTCCAAAACGGAAACGACAGTTTTCTGGCTGCGAGCATTCGCAAAAGACATCCCCAAAGCCCGCAAACGTTTCAACGCGAGATGCGGCATAAGGAAAAATCGACCTTCAGCATTGCGAGACGTCGCTAACGCTTGAAGGACATTCTTTTCCGCAAAACATTGCAGACGAAATCTTCGTCTCTAAAAACATACAAACGCACCTCAAAACGGTATCATTTCGTTGTTGCTGATCACAACAAACGAACTCTAACGTCCTAAACAGACAAATAGCCGCCCTTCGAGGGGTAGGCTCTCTTACATCCGACAAGGATAAACATAGCGCGCTATACAAGAAATCCAAAATTTTGGTCTAGCTCTTCGTAAAGGAAGTAGCTCGACTCACGCCAAAACAAATCGTATAAGCCGACAACAATTCGCGGATTTTAAACGGTACGAGTCAGGTTAAAATCGCAAACAGGCAAAACGAAAGCCGATTTGTCATCGCAAAGCCTCAGTCCGAGAGTAAACCTAGGTCTTGCCCTAAACCCAGCCACGCTGGATCTTGATATCTCACAGACATAGTATGGTATACGAGATCCAAAAATTTGTCTCTTCACTTAAGCCTATTCGTTTCACGAGTTTTTCGCGTAAATCGGTAAACCGCGGAAAATCTCGCTTTATGCAGACAATAGGTACGGTAATCATCGGGGAACTAGGAATGAGACGACAACTCACACCCTCCTTCTCATACTTCAAAGAAAAAACTGAAGTTCATAAATAATTAAAAACGTTTCATAGATTGAGACTGCGGAAATTCAAACAAAACCCCATAAAAGGGGCAGGGATTCGAAGCCACCAACGGCCAGTCCCGGTAAATACATCATGGCCTCTTAAACGGCCGAAACACATAAAAACGAAATCCCAGAAGGGATTGATAGACCTAGATGCTCCCAGGAGCGTCATCTTCATCCTCACTTGCGACAGGGACAGCCTCGCCGTCGCCTCCCTCAGTCGCATCGCCACTACCCGCCTCGTCCGCGCCACCCTCGCAATCTTCTCCCACACGCTCCCGATCTTCCGAATTTTCGGAGGTCGGAGCTAGGGTGCATTCGGCTTGCAGACCGGCGAGGATCGACTCGAAATCTCCCTCGGTGGCCGCCCACTCTCCTTTACAGGACGATAATCTGGCTTCCTCCAAGTCCAAAGACGGGGCCTCGTTACCTCGAAGCAACTCGAGCTCGTTCAGACTCCCCTCGATCCCCGCTAAAGCCAAGTCCCTCTTACGGACAGCTATCAAGGACTCAAACAGGATGGCCATCCTCGTCAGACGACCATAGAAGTCGTCACTGGCATCAGCAACCTCCGAGGTTCTACGGGCGTTCATCTCCTCGTGAGCCTGAACCTTCTCCTGAAGACGGCGGACTTCCGAGGATTTACTCCTTTTCTCTTTCTTCACCTTGAGTAACGAGCTAGCGGTCTTCCCAAGGTCGCGCTCAAGATCGCTGATACGAACCTCAAGCTGGGACGTCTGGGCGGCATGGGTATCCTCGACAGTCTGCAATGCGGCCTTAGTACGCTTCAACGCTTCCTGCGACGACTCCAGTTCCTTCGATAGACGAATGACTTCCGACCCGCACTCGCCAAGCATTCCGTCGATCAGAGACACAAACTGTCCGCAAAAAGGAAAGAGTAAGTATCATCGCAAAAAAAAAAAAAAACGGTGCAAGAGTTACGGACAAAATCGAACCTTGGAACGATGACGCGCCAATGGCTCTGAGAGGTCGCTTTCCTCGCTCTTCGCACCCCGCTTCTTTTTCGCTCCGGACGCTGGGCCAGCTCTTGCCCTTCCCTTGGGCAGTGGCGCGGCACCAGCCGCTGGCAGTCCCAAGACAAGTTCCCTCTTCGCCGGGGGAAGAGGTGCAGATTCTATCGCATCATCTCTTCCGGAGATCACGATCGGGGCAGTCGAAGAACCCGATGGATGGATCTGAACATCGAGAGTCTGTTCGGGAACAATAACCCCTTCTGTGGACGGGAGGGCATCGGATGGGACTTCAGAACTTGGAACCAAAGGAGCAGGCAAAGGAGTTGGAGCCGCGGAAGAAACATCGGGCGTCTCGGTCCTCGCCCGCTTCGAGCCTTTCGCAGCACTACGCCGGGATAGCTTAGCCTTGAAAGAATCAAACCCATCAGTCAGGGACGGAATAGCCTCTTGAACGGCCTGAACGGCGGGAGCTTGACTGGCCGGAACCGACGGAGCTTGGCCGGCCTCGCCCATCTCAACATCAGAACCACTCTTTTCAACTTGGGATGAAGACATTTTCTTTCTTGAGAGAGAAGAAGAGAGAATTTGGAAAGATGTGAAGAATGAGAAGGGAGGGTTGGCTACTTATAAGAAAAAAGAGGAGAAGACACAGGTTCTCTGCGGAAAAATCCTTAGCCAAAGATTTCAATTTTCAAAAAATTCAGATCATTCGCCCGCAAAATCGTCTCCGACCTTACGGGCTGGGGGGCTAACTGTTGGGGTCAAAAACGGTTCTCTCGAAATCTACGGCTAAAGACCTTCCCGAAAACGACTGACGAGGGAAAGATCGAACAACGAAAAAACCCACGGACGGCGAGACGGCCTGGCGCCGGCGGCACGCGGGACGCGGGCTGGCCTGGCGCCGGCGGCACGCGGGACGCGGGCTGGCCTGGCGCCGGCGGCACCCCGGCCTGGCGCCGGCGGCACGCGGGACGCAGGCTGGCCTGGCGCCGGCGGCACCCCGGCCTGGCGCCGGCGGCACGCGGGACGCGGGCTGGCCTGGCGCCGGCGGCACCCGGCACGCGGGCTGGCCTGGCGCCGGCGGCACGCGGGACGCGGGCTGGCCTGGCGCCGGCGGCACGCGGGACGCGGGCTGGCCTGGCGCCGGCGGCACCCGGCCTGGCGCCGGCGGCACCCGTCACGCGGGCCGGCCTGGCGCGGCGGCACGCGGGACGCGGGCTGGCCTGGCGCCGGCGGCACCCGTCACGCGGGCCGGCCTGGCGCCGGCGGCACCCTGGCCTGGCGCCGGCGGCACGCGGGACGCGGGCTGGCCTGGCGCCGGCGGCACGCGAGACGCGGGCTGGCCTGGCGCCGGCGGCACCCGGCCTGGCGCCGGCGGCACCCATCGCGCGGATCGGCCCGGCGTCGGTCCGCGACCCTCGTCCCGGTCTCGGTCCTATCATGCCCGGTTCATTCCCGCCTTAGCTTGTTTGGATCAGCCCTCATGAGTTTGGTCCAATCAGGCTATGGTGGTTTACCCGATTCCACGAGACATCGGATAAACATCAAGTCATCGGAAGATAGCGGAAAACTCGGAGATAATTACAAAGACCGACGAAAATGGAACATTTCCGGAAAGGATAAGCTTGGGCCCAAAGGCGAGGCCCATCACCCCAAGGCAAACCGACCTAGAGGTGGGTATATAAGGAGAGCAAGAGCAGAGGAGAAAGGCATCCCGAAAATCCGAGAATTAGACTTAGAGCATCCTGCTAGCTTAGAAAAACTAGGGTTTAGGTAGTTAGACTAGCGGAGCAAGGCTTAGGACGTTTGGCTGCCTGCGACTCTATCTTTTTCTTTAAATCGCAACTCTCTTTGTCTTTCGGAGAATCCTTGTACTTGTTTCCCTTATCTAATAAAACGCCTTCAGGCAAACAATTCAATTTCTATTTTTTGTCTTCTGTTTACTTTGTCAATTTCGTGTGGCAACGCAGAGAATCCGGACCTTCAGGGAAAGTCGGGTTCACTTGGCTTTCCTCCGCAATCTTATTTATCGAAAATTGACGGTGTGGATTTCGGTTCCCACATATGGTAGGCCTTGTAGGACACCTCTATGCAGGACCCAAGTGGGGGAGCGTAGTATGTTGGGTTCTGAGATTGTGAAAGAAACCACTGAGAAGATCAGAAGTGTCAAGGAAAAGATGAAAGAGGCGCAGGATTGCCAGAAGAGCTATGCTGACAAGCTTAAGAAACATCTTAAGTTTGAGGTCGATGACCTAGTGTATCTCCAGATGATCACCTTCAAGGGTAGGACCAGAGTTTATGGACGAAATAAACTGGATCCTAGGCACTTGGGTCCGTTCATGATCATAGAGAGGGTGGGTGCAGTGGCATACAAGTTGGACTTGCCATCGGCAATGGATGCATATCACAATGTATTCCATGTATCCCAACTCCGGAAATACCTGATTGATCAAGACATTGTTTTGCCTGAGATTCCTGCTGATCTTGGTAAGAACCCAACCTTAGAGACAAGGCTGGTTCGTATCGTAGATCGGTCAGAGAAGACAATGAGAAAGAAGACGGTTCCCATGATTAAAGTGGTGTGGGATTACAATGGTAAAGACCTCATCACTTGGGAAACGGAAGCAAGGATGAAAGCTGAGTATCCAGAGTTGTACAGACAATTCCTTCCTGAGGAAACACTTAACTTGTATTCGAGGACGAATCCCATGTTAGTGGGGGAGACTTGTCATGTCCTCGATCCTAGATAGGATCGTCGAGACGGACCATGGTGCGAGGAGACGCACCAGTAAGGTCGTAAGACCTTGAGCCAAGCGTATCATGGTCCAAAATGAAGGTTAAGGGCATCAGGAAGCTGATACTTAGCCATGTTACGAGGGAAACCAAGGTAAAGGAGCTGGACGAGTGTTCCGGGAGCTGGACGAGGTCCGGATCGAGCTCAGTCAGCTAGGTGCAGCTGGAAATCAGCTCACTTTTATTTAATCATCTCATAGGAGCTAGAAGACTAGTTAACTCAGCTGGGAGCAGTTGGTGATCAGTTTATCTCAGCTGGACGGAGTGTTCCGGTCCAAACCAGTGTGGTCGGGTCCGAGCGGTTATGTACCGAGCCGATGGTCCGAGTGTTGAATGGTTCCGACCAAGGGTAGTGGGGCTTGAGCCAGGTGTTGGGAAAAGGTTCAGGAGTGTGAGCAAGGGCTCAGGAACCGATCTGACAAAGGAAGAAAAGAAAGAAAACCGCCAATGGGCGGTTACAGACGGTTGAGAAAAGGGGAAACCGCCCCTTTTTGGATCTAAGAATTGGTAACTTCCTTGCAGGCGGTTATGGACGGTTGGGGATCGATTTCCCTTCTATTTTTCTTTGTCTCTGTTGAAAATATCATTTTCATAAGACAGAAAAATCAGACAAACTTCCAGAGAGAAAAGAGAGACAAACTGACAGTTGGCCGTTCTGATCTGTGGTGGTTCCTGGTCGATTCTGGTGAGAGTTGTCTGTGAGATTGAGAAGATGGATACTAGACAGAGAGATAAGGAGAAGGAGAAGAAGAAGGAGAAGGATCAAGCCCCTGGAGACCGTATCCCTAAGGTGAGAGGTGTGGCCAAGGACCACCGGACATGGCCGGCGGACGATCCGTTTGGTACATGGTTTGGTATGTTTTGTTTGGTTACACCTATCTCTGATTTCTTCTACTCTGTTCTTCATCTATTTCTTGTTGTGGTATTGGATGTTGATATACCACGGATTTGACCCACTTTTACCCATGGTATATGAGTGTTTTAAGATATAATTATTATGTTTTGGAGTCTATTTAGTGTATTTACAGATTTAGGTACGTTTGGGAGAAATACGGTGATTTTGGTGCCTTTGGTGTGCAGAACTGCACAGACGCGTCAGATGTTTAGCTATGGATGGAAACCTTACCACCGTTAGATTGAGCTGATCTTTTGACACAAGATAGAGCTTTGAGTTAGCTTTCCAATTCCACCGGTTTGGGGTCAATCAGTGTGGGAACCGAAATTCACACTGTCGAGTTTTGTTATTCAGAGAAAATCCAAGCTAGCCTAGCCTTCCCTGAAAGTCCCGGTTATCTGCTGGGCCACGCACAACACAGTCAATATATGAAAGAATAAAGGATAATAAATCGGAAAAGAGCAAAAGGAGAACAAAAAGGTATTATTTCCGAATTCGCGTTTGAGCGTGAACAACATGTAGGATCCTAGGCCACGAATCGCTAGTCTAGCCACCTAAGTTCTAACGTAGTTGAGTCGCAGCTCGATAGTAAAAACGGAAAAATGCCTAAATTGCTCTAAGTGCCAAGTTTGCTCTGAAAAAGCTCTCCCTTGCTCCCTCTACGTCGGTTTGCCTCTCTTTTTGGGCCGGATTCGTCGCAAGATGGGCTTTTCCATTTTTCGTCATCCTTCATGATTATCCTCGGAAACTTGACATTTATCTTCCTAAACTTGACATTTATCCTTTCCTGCAAATAAAAATAGACCGTCATACCAGCCTTGGGCTCAATCTTATTCTAAAATCGTAAGTGCGCCGTTCATCCGTAATCTAGGCCCTTTCTGGGCCGTTTCGGGATTTGGGCATTTTTTACGATTTTTCCTAAGAAACAACAGTTGGTTTTTCCGAAAGGATTCCAATTCCTCATATAGTCAAGGCAACTGGTGTTCAAGCTGACCATAGCCGTTTTATACATCAGGCAGGAATCCCTTTCGACGACCAAGTCTTTTATAACTTTTCCGAAGTTTTTCTTCGATAATCCCAAGTGAGATGAAAGATGGGTATTGTGTCCATGGACCTGAGGACCGTGTTACAGAAACTTTAGACAAAGATGCATGGTTGCAGGATAGGACCAGGTTCGGAATGGTCCGTGACGGGTCGGTCCTCGCCTGTGGGCGAGCAGACCCGTGTCACGGTTGTGCTCGCCCAGAGGCGAGCGGACCACCGTCATTGTCGCACGCCCGTGGGCGAACGTACTCGTGTCACGGTCACGCTCACCTATGGGCGAGCGGATTCTTTTCGTGGTCATGGTCGCCCATGGGCGAGCGGACCATTGCCATGGCAGCGCTAGCCCATGGGCGAGTGGACCATTGTCGTGATTGCTCACGCCCATGGGCGAGCAGACCGCAGTGTTCATCCGACCCGTTCCGGCTATCCGTTTTCTCGGTTTTCGAAAAGGTTGACCGAGATTTGTTTTTTCCGGGGATTTTTAGGCATCGATTCCGTCGTGACCGATTTTGACCCCAACAGTTAGCCCCCACCTAGCTAGGATCCGTGGACTTTGAGTGGGAGATTGTTGGGGTTGAAATCGGATATGACAAAGTTGACATCCAAATGTCCCTAAAAATTAACATAAGATTTTTACGTTCTCGAGAAAGAAAAACTTATACGAAGAACTTGCGGTAAAATCTTGTTTTAAAGAATTCAAACAACGATTTCTTAAAACAACGACACAATGATATCATTGGTCCAAACATCCGTAAACTACATCTCAAGCATCGTATCATTGCGACAATCTCGGACGCTTGGACGATGGGTTCTCACAACAAAGTTTCCAGTCCACGGCGCAAACTCGATCACGATGGCGACCGAGTCATTAACAAGAGCTCGGTTGCTATAGCGATCGAATCATGATTTCTTGCATATTTTCATCTATTTTGCCATCTTTTTATTGCATTCTTTGAGTTGTAGGCTAAGTTTTAGGCATGTCTAGGATCATTTTGCATTCATTTGTCCTTATCAGGTGTTGGAGTGTGCTTTGGTGAGATTTGAGGTGTTTGGGAACCTTATGACCCAAAAAGAAGTGAAGAATCAAGATTGGCCATAAGAAGAGAAGTGAAATCAAGAGATGAGAGTTGGACCGGGTAGACTAGACCGGGACATACCCGGTTGGATCAGATTGGATCAGCACGTCCGGATGACCGGGTTGATGCGTCCGGACTCGAGCAACCGGATGGGAGAAGACGACGGACAGCCGGGTATACACGTCCGGATAGGAGTACCCGGACGGGAGATCAGGACGCGGCCAGACCAAGGGACGACCGGAGTGGCCTGTCCGGCTAGGAGCACCCGGTCGTGAAGAGAGTGCTGAGGACGGGGGTGAGTCGCAGGCCTGGTGAACCCGGACGGAGCAAGGGACGCGGCCAGCTGGACGGCCGGGTAGGGTGGACCGGGTTGGATGGTGTTGGTTCTCCCCTGACCGAATTTTATGCACCATTCCCATTGGTTTAGACCCATTTGGCTCAAGAACTTTTTAGTAATCTTGTTTTATGTTTCTAGGGCTTTTAAGCCTAACTATAAGTACCCTTGTTATCCCTAATTTGGGACTTATGTTATTTTCTATCTAAGAACACAAACCCTTTGAGTAAAGTTTCATCTTTGAATCATAATCTCATCCCATCTTTGTGTTCTTGATTGCTTGATTTCATCTCCTTTCTTTCTCTACATGTTTAAGCTTGAATCTCTCATGGGTTTAAGAGTAAGCATGTGGATTAGTGAGTAGATCCATTTAAGATTCATGGGTTAGGGTGATTGAGAGTGATCAAGTGTAGATCCATGGTGTTTAGTGTTAGATCTATCCTTTCCTTGCATTGATTTGGTGCTCTTAATGCTATATTTGGGTTTGCCTCTCAAACATAGAGCCATAGGCATTTCATGCCCGAAAGGTGTTCTATGAAATGCCTGAACCAACTCATCTATGCTTTTAGCTTGTTTTGCCTAAGAGATTAGTTGTCATTGAAGCTAGGATTGCTATTAGACTCATTCTTTATGCTTGCTTTGATCATTACAGCCAAAGAGATTTTGTGTACTTGGGTGATCATTGCAAAAGAGCATTCATCTAGAGATAGAGCTTGCTTAGTTTTGTTGTCTAGGCATAAGGAATTAGATTGATTGAAAAGTTAGCATCTTGGATTGAATCTTAATTATTTGAAATCAAGTCCCTATACCCATGGGTCTCATTCTCCTCATAAGAAAGAAAGTTTTACTTTTTGTTGCATTTTACTTATTGTCTTAGTTTAATAATCATTCTCTTTAATGATTACATTTAGATTAAGCATAGACTTGCATTCCCTTTGCTTTGTGGTCAATTAGTACTGGTTCGACAATCTTATATACTACATCATTTGATTAAGACATTAGAAAAGTCCTTTCATCAAATCACGAAACGAATCTCGATCGCTATAGCGACCGAGCTTCGAGCTACGAACAGAGCTCGGTCGCTATAGCGACCGAGCCTCGATCCAAGCTCGGTCGCTATAACGACCGAGCCTCGAGCCAATCTGATCGCATAATAAATCACATGAGTTTTGCCATCCTTCATCTGTGCATCATTCAAGGTTTGGCTCGCATAATAAATCACATGAGTTTTGCCATCCTTCTTCTGCCCCAGAACAGCCCCAACAGCAAAATCACTAGCATCGCACATTATCTCAAAGGGGAGGTCCCAATCAGGTGGCTGAACAATGGGAGCACTAACAAGGTCACCCTTTATCTTCTTGAAAGCCTCAAGACAATCTTCATCAAAGCTGAAAGCAGCCTCCTTGCACAGCAACTTGGTCATTGGTCTAGCAATCTTTGAGAAGTCCTTGATGAATCTTCTATAGAAACCAGCATGGCCAAGGAAGCTCCTGATGTCTTTCACTGTCTTTGGTGGTGGCAAGCTGACCATCACCTCAATCTTAGCTTTGTCCACTTCAATGCCCTTTTCTGAAATCTTGTGTCCAAGCACAATCCCCTCTTTGACCATGAAATGACACTTCTCCCAATTCAGCACTAGGTTGGTGTCTTCACATCTCTGTAGGACCCTGCACAAGTTGGACAAACAAGCAGAAAACGAAGATCCGTAGACAGAGAAATCATCCATGAATACCTCCACTATATCCTCAATGAGATCCGAGAAGATAGACATCATGCACCTTTGAAAGGTTGCTGGAGCATTACATAACCCAAATGGCATCCTTCGATAAGCAAAGGTGCCATAGGGGCATGTGAATGTTGTCTTCTCTTGATCATTGGGATGTATGGGGATTTGGAAGAACCCTGAATACCCATCAAGAAAACAATAGAAAGGATGGTTTGCAAGTCTCTCAAGCATTTGATCAATGAATGGTAATGGAAAATGATCCTTTCTAGATGCTGAGTTGAGCTTTCTATAATCAATACACATCCTATGGCCAGTTATGGTTCTAGTTGGTATCAATTCATCCTTGTCATTTTTAACCACAGTGATACCACCATTCTTTGGAACTACATGCACAGGAGATACCCATTTAGAATCTGAAATAGGGTAGATAACACCAACATCTAAGAGCTTAAGAATCTCTTTCTTTACAACATCTTTAAGGTTAGGATTCAACCTCCTTTGATGTTCTATAGAAGTCATTAATTCATCCTCTAGATGTATCCTATGCATGCACAAAGAAGGTGATATCCCCTTAATATCATCTAGTGAGTATCTAATTGCCTTTCTAAACTTTTTAAGTGCATTTAAAAGTTGGAAAAGCTCATGTTCAGTAAGTTCACTACTCACAATGACAGGATATGACTCATTAGGGCCTAGAAATGCGTACCTTACACCATGGGGAAGAGGTTTTAGCTCCACTTTTGGTGCCTTGAGCTCACTCCAATCATCTTGTTTGGTGTTCTCTTGTTTAGTGGCTGAAACAGCTTGGTGCACCTCTTGTTTGAGCTCCTCATACTGGCCTCTATCAACAATCTTCTTTCGAGAATCCAGCATGGCTGCAATAGCATCACTCTCTTTGTTCTCAACCACTTGGACCTCCTTATCCACTGTCAAAGCATGCTGCAAAGGGTCCTCTATTGTCAACTCTCCAAGTGCCAATTCCTCAAGGAGCTCATCAGCAAGAGCTTCCATCTCCTCTATGTAAAACACTTGGCCTTACACAGTTGACCTCTTCATTACCTCATTGACATCAAAATGGAGAGTGTGCTCTTTCCCCAAATGAAGATTAATCTTGCCTTCCTTCACATTGATAAGGGCTCCTGCTGTGGCTAAGAATTGTCTTCCAAGGATCAAGGGGTCTCTAGCTTCTTCATCCATCTCAAGAACAACAAAATCAGTGGGGATTTCACAATTTCCCACCATTACAGGGAGGTCTTCAAGGATACCAATGGGGAATTTGACTGAGCGGTCAGCAAGCACCAAAGAGAGTTTGCACTTCTTGTATTGGCTGAATCCAAGCTTCTTGGCAACAGATAGAGGCATGAGACTGACACTAGCTCCCAAATCACATAGACATCTCTCAAACATCAAAGGACCAATGGCACAAGGTAGGGTAAAGCAGCCTGGATCCTCTACGTTCTTAGGGATTGTCAATCTCTGGATGATGGCACTGCACTCATGAGTAAGAACCATCATGCCTTCCATTTCCTTCTTCTTGGCAGCCACAGCATCCTTCAAGAACTTGCTGTATTGAGGGACAAGCATGAAGGCATCAATGATTGGCATTGTAACTTGAACTTCACTCAATTGCTTCTCAAAGAGTGCTTTGTACTTCTCCAAAAGTTGCCTCTTGAATCTTCCAGGAAATGGCAGCTTAGGTTCATAGGGAGGAGGAACAAAAGAAGACTCTTTTGTTGGAGTGGCAACTTCACCATGTTTTGGTGTTTTCTTCTTTTCTCCAACCTTTCCTTTACCCTTAGCTTCAACAATCTTTTCTAGAATCTCCTCATCAACTTTCTCATCCACAATCACAACATCATCATCAATGTTGATAGCCACCCCCCCACTTAGTTTCTCACCATCCTTGGGGAGAGTTCTTGGAGGTAGCTCTCTACCACTTCTCAAAGTGATTGCCTTCATTGGTTCTTTGGGGTTTTGATCTGGCTTTCCTGGTAATGTTCCTTGTTGGCGACTTGGCTGAGAGTTCATAGAAGCAAACTGATTCTCCAAAGCTCTAATCTTGTTGTTTAGCTCAGTGTAGCTGCTGTCAATCTTGGAGTGAACAGTCTTGAACTCATGGCCAATGTCTTTGGCTGCTCTAGCTTGAACTTCCAATAGTTGTTTGAACATAGCTTCCATAGATGAATCTGGAGCTTTAGCTTGGGAGGAGCTACCTTGAGCTTGAGTAGATTGATTGCCATGGTTTGCAAAACCAGGAGGAGGATTCTGCCTAGGCTGGTAGTTCCCTTGCTGAGTGTTTTGCTTTGGTTGATAGCCTCCTTGCTGGTTATTGGAGTATGACCTTTGCTGGTAATTGTTGTACTGAAAGTTAGGCTCCTTCCTGTACCAAGAACCATAGTTGTTGATGAAGCAAAGCTCTTCTTGCCCTTCTAACCCTTCAACTTCATTAACCTTAGGAGGAGTTTCTTGATTTGGACCACCCACAAAGTGAATCTGCTCCTGTTTGGCTTGGTTAGCAATCAGCAAGTCTATCTTCTCTTCCAAGGATTTGATTTCCTTCTTGGTCTGGTTGTCATCAGCTCTGGTTGTTCTATCAGCCCTGTCATGTTCCCCACTGTAAACTGAATCACTCTTGACCATGTTGTCCACCAGCTCCTCAGCATCTTCTTCAGACCTGCCCAGGAAGAAACCATTGCTTGCTGTATCCAATCTTGCTCTAAACTCAGGAAGGGCACCTCTATAGAATGTTCTCAGCAAACTCTCCTTTGAGAAGCCATGGTGTGGGCACTTAGCTTGATATCCCTTGAACCTTTCCCATGCTTCACTAAAGCTTTCCAAGTTCTTCTGCTGGAAACTAGAGATCTCATTCCTCAGCTTGGCTGTCCTTGATGTGGAGAAGAATTTCTCCAAGAAGGCCTTCTTACAATCATCCCAAGTAGTGATGGAGTCACTAGGTAGAGATTTCTCCCATTGGCGTGCCTTGTCTCCTAGAGAGAATAGAAACAACTTGAGCTTGAAGGCATCTTCTGACACACCATTGGTCTTGGACAAGCCACAATAGCTATCAAACTTGTCCAAGTGATCAAATGGGTCTTCTACAGCCAAGCCATGGTACTTGTTGTTCTTAATCACACTCAACAAGCCTGACTTGATCTCAAAGTTGTTAGCTTCCACAGCTGGTGCACGGATGCCCGTCCTGTTGCCATGAATGTGAGGACGGTCATATGTGCCAATGGCTCTAGCTGGCCGCTGTGGTTGATGCTGGTGATCATCCATCTCAAACCCCAACCTCTGAATGTGAGCCTGTTGCTCCTCTTCTCTTCTCCTTCTTGCTATTTCCCTCTCAAGTGTAGCTATCTCTTCAACAGTGGGAATCAGGTTAGTTGCACCCCTGCTTCTTGTGTTCATACACCTGAAAATCAAAGGAAGATGCAAAAGGAGAATCAATATCACAAGAAAGGAAAAATGATTTAGTCTCAAGCAAGTGACTAAATCCCAATGTCACAATCAACTTAGAATTTGGCAAAGGCGCCAATTTGATGATAGAACTTTTCTAAGGTTCTAATCAAATGATGTAGTATATAAGATTGTCGAACCAGTCCTAAGTGACAATGAAACAGAGGGAATGCAAGCCTATGCTCAATCTAAATGCAATCATTAGAGAGGATGATGATTAAACTAGAACAATAAGCACAATGCAGCAAAAAGTAAAACTTTCTTTCTTATGAGGAGGGAGAGACCCATGGGTATAGAGACTTGATATCAAATGATTAAGCTTCAATCCAAGATGCTAACTTTTCAATCAATCTAATCCTTATGCCTAGACAACAAAACTAAGCAAGCTCTATCTCTAGATGGATGCTCTTTTGCAATGATCACCCAAGTACACCAAATCTCTTTGGCTATAATGATCAAAGCAAACAAGGAGAATGAGTCTATTAGCAATCTTAGCTTCTTTGACAACTAATCTCTTAGGCAAAGCAAGCTAAAAGCATAGATGAGTTGGTTCAGGCATTTCATAGAACACCTTTCGGGCATGAAATGCCTATAGCTCTATGTTTGAGAGGCCAACTCAAATATAGCTTTAAAAACACCAAATCAATGCAAGGAAATGATAGATCTAACACTAAACACCTTGGATCTAACTTAATCACTCTCTATCACCCTAACCCATGGATCTTAGATGGATCTACTCACTAATCCACATGCTTACTCTTAAACCCATGAGAGATTCAAGCTTAAACATATAGAGAAAGAAAGGAGATGAAATAAACAATCAAGAACACAAGATGAGATGAGATAATAAATCAAAGATGAAGCTTTACTCAAAAGGTTTTTGTTCTTAGATCATAAATAACATAAGTTCCAAACTTGAGTTTATGAGAGTATTTATAGTAAGCTTAAAAGCCCTAAACACATATAATTAAAATGACTAAAAAGCCCTTAGAAGATTAATGGTCTAAACCAATCAAAATGCTCCAAAAGGAAGAAGCTTGGATACCCTGGTCGGATAGGCTTCCACCAGGCCGGGTATGGCCACCCGCGTATGAGGACGCTCGTCCGGCTTGTCCGTCTGCTCGGGTTGTCCTCCCCGGGTGCTCTAGGCCGCGTGCTGTCCGTGTCCAGAAGCAAGCAGGACGTGCGGGTCCTTCAGGCCGCGTTCTTCCAGTCGAGTGTGCGGGCCGTGCGGGTCGTCTTGCTCGGGTGTGGACGTCCGGGTAAGCTTGCACGCGGGTGAGGGAGATCGGGTGCTCTAGGCCGCGTCCTGATCCTGGGCGTTCTCCACTGTCGGGCCGTGCGGGTCGCCTTGCTCGGGTGTGGACGTCCGGGTAAGCTTGCACGCGGGTTAGGGAGATCGGGTGTGATCGGCCGCGTCCTGATCCTGGGCGTTCTCCACTGTCGGGCCGTGCGGGTCGTTTTGCTCAGGTGTGGACGTCCGGGTAAGCCTTCACGCGGGTGGCGTCCAGTCGGATGCTCCAAGCCGCGTATGCTGTCCGTTCCCGTGGTCAGTACGTGCGGGTCATCGAGGTCGCGTACGTCTGTCCGGGTGCGGCACCGTCTGGTATTCATCCTCTCGTCCGTGCGGGTTGGTCAGGCCGAGCGTGCTGACCCGGGTGTACTGACATGCCTTCACTCAAACAGTCATAACTCCTCCAATATGGCTTCAAATGGTTTGAAACCACTCCCAATGGAAAGCTAACTCAAAATGCCATGCTCCCACCAAATCTTAGCACAGAAAGACTTCTTTATGGCCATCTTCCATGCCCATCTTTCACCCCTCTTTTTTGTAACAAAGTACCCCCAAACACCTTAAAATTCTCCAAAGTGCACTTCCAAGACCTGATAAAGACTAATGAATGCAAAATGAACCTAAATATGCCTAATGCTTAATCTAGAAGGGATAAAATGCACAAAATGGAAAGCTAAAATAGAGAAAATATGCAAGACATGATTCAACTGGCTGAACGAAACCTGGAAACGATCTAGCACGCGGACAATAATCTCAGGGATCGGAAACCAGAGGCGACAACGCAACAACACAGCCTTGTAGCATGTAAAATAACCCTCCGGGGGATTGTCAGCTCTCTCCCCATGCCTGGGAATACAAAATTCCACCGCATCCGGAACCCGAGCGTACTCCCGGGCTTTCGCAAGAAAGGCGCTGGTAGTCTTGCTCGGAAGGCCTCCCGCCACATCTCGGATGAACATAACAGGAAAACGTTCCTCGGTAGGAGCGTCGACTTTCTTGCTGCACGCTTTCCAGTACGCTTCGCCCTCAGCCGCATCCGGTGGATAGAACGAAAATTCGGACTTCGGAACAAGAAGCTCCTCGTCCTGATTACATTCCGGGGAAGGATTTTCAGAAACTTTCTTCTTTGAAGATTTTTTCCCACTTCTAAACATCTTTTGAAATTTTGAGAGAAGAGGAATCAAAAGAAATTTTCTCTTAAAAGAAATTCTTTTGAAGATGAGTGAGTAAAAAAATGAAAGGAGTTACCTTCTCTTTTATAAGCTCCAGGAATTACCACGGACTTTTGGATGCAAACTTCGCCTAAACTCGCCTAAACCCGCCAAACCGCACGTTAGAATCTCGTCAACCTACGATTCTAGCGTAATGGGGGGCTAACTGTTGGGATCGAAATCGGATATGACAAAGTTGACATCCAAATGTCCGTAAAAATTAACATAAGATTTTTACGTTCTCGAGAAAGAAAAACTTATACGAAGAACTTGTGGTAAAATCTTGTTTTAAAGAATTCAAACAACGATTTCTTAAAACAACGACACAATGCTATCATTGGTCCATACGTCCGTAAACAACATCTCAAGCATCGTATCATTGCGACAGTCTCAGACGCTTGGACGATAGGTTCTCACAACAAAGTTTTCAGTCCACAGCGCAAACTCGGTCACGATGGCGACCGAGTCACAAACAAGAGCTCGATTGCTATAGCGATCGAATCACGAAACGAAACTCGGTCGCTATAGCGACAAAACATGCATGAATCCCGGTCTTTCCGTAGTGTCCGAAGTCTTCCAAAATGACAATACGACGTAAAACTATGCAGTCTCGACTATCCTCATTACAACCTTCCGCAAACCACGGCTTAGCCATTTCTTGATTTCCAATCAAATGGAGTCTTTGGTCTGGTTTTACGATAAAAACAGCAGAAATTATCTTTATCGAAGAAACCGTAATAAACGTCCCGAATCAAAAGACGGTCCAAAGAGTCCTAAAAATTGATTCGAGGCCCACTTACGATTTCTTAAAACCCATAAACGCTATGACGGTTATGCTTGGTGAGATAAACATCAAATTCCGCGGATAAATGGAAAGTTTCCGCAGATAATCATGAAGATCAGAAAAATGGAATATCTCCATTTTTTGGACTATGACGGCTTAAAGGCAAAAGAGGAAGGTGTAAACCGACCTAGAAGGGAGTATATAAGGAGTTCAAGATGAGAGGCATGGAGAGAGAACTTTTACACAGAAAACTTAGCACTTAGAGCAATTTAGGCAATTTTCAGTTTTCATTAATCGAGCTGCGACTAAATTAGGGTTTTAGTCCAAGGTTTTAGAACTAGGAATCTCGCCAACAGCTCTCGAGCCAAGTCTATTACGTTGTTGTAATGCTCATACGCGGATTCGGAATAAGATCTACCTTGCTCTCCTTTTTCGATTTCTTATTTTTATCGCGATTATTCTCGTGTTATGATTGCTTGGCGTTTTGTTTCTCAGATATCCGGGACCTCAGGGAAATTAGGGTTTTCCTACTTTCCTTATTTATACGAAATATTGACGGTGCAAATTTCGGTTCCCACAGTTTGGCGCTAGAAGGAGGGGGATACGGATCAATCTTACTCATAGCCAGCAAACGCTCAACCAAACATGACAATTGACGACGCGACGAACTTGAAAACTCCTCTCAACGGAGTAAACAAGGACGCTCTGAACACTCCAGCAGCGGATGTATCCGCGGCCAATGCACCTGCTAACGCCGCAACGCTCGACGAGTTCAAAAAGATGCTCTCTGCCTACGAAAAGAGGTCGGAAGAGCAGGATAAACTTGTGGGAACCTTGACCAAACAGGTTCAAACCCTAACAGCAAGGACCCGCGCAGTCCTCCCTCGTGGAGCTACGAAGCTCTGCGGAAGGAGGCTCGAGTTCGCAACCCCACTTGATAGGCCTGGAACTTCGCAGGAACGTCCCTCCGGACAAAACACTAGCGAAACATCCCCTGTCGAGAAAAGCAACTCGAAAAATCCTCTGCCGTCCGAAAAGGACACCGAGGTGGATGAAGTCAAGCACATCGACTTGGAGCCCAGCGAAGACTACGAGGAAGCCGATGACGTCCATGCAAGAAGAACCAGGAGCCGATCGGCTCGAGAAGATTCCCCGTTCGACAAACCATGACGGAAGAAGAGGAAAACCTCTACTGGGTCGAACAGGGGGAGCTGGCTGAAAAGCAAACGGAGATTACTCGCAGCAAACACCGACAAGCTCGGAAAGCCGCTGAGGAGAATCTGGATATTCGCGATCTCCGCGATTACATCACCAAAACCGCTGCGGAAGAAAGGGCTGTGAAATCGCATATCCATCACGCCACGAGTGCTGACCCAGAAATCGACAGATTACACGAGGGAGCTCGTAAGACGCCTTTCACCGCACGCATCTCCGACACCAAGGTGTCTAATCCGGGGAAGCTCAAAGTACCGATTTACAACGGTACGACCGATCCTAAAGCGTATCTCTAGGCATTCCATATCACTATGGGAAGGGCTAGATTCAAAGAAGACGAAAGACACGCAGGCTATTGCCGTCTGTTTGTCGAGAATCTGGAGGGAGCGGCGCTCGAGTGGTTCGCTCACTTAAAACGAAACTCCTTCGAAAGTTTCCGCCAGCTCGCATCGGAAATTCTCAAACAGTACTCTATGTTCATAGATAGAGAAACTTCCGATTCTCGACCTCTGGAGTCTATCCCAGAGAGAGGACGAGCCCCTCCGAGAGTTCATGGGTCGGTTCAAACTGATCATGTCAAGGGTCAGCGGAATCAGCGACAAAGTTGCCGTAGACGCGCTTAGGAAGACGCTCTGGTACAAGTCGAAGTTCAGAAAGTGGATAACACTTGAAAAACCTCGCACGATCCAAGACGCTCTCCACAAAGCCTCGGACTACATAATGATCGAAGAAGAAACGAAGGTCGTGTCGCAGAAACATAGGCCGACGAGAAATTCTTCGAAAGATGCAGATCCGAAATAGAAAAAGAAGACCTCTCGTAAGGACAAGTACGTCCACTACGAGGGAGAAGAGCTCCAAGGCGCACACAACTATGCGATCAATTCGGAGCAGGGCAAAACTTCAGGGAACACGTGGACTCGCAACCAAAATTACGACGAAAACGTCTACTGCGAGTTCCATCAGACCAGGGGCCACTCCACGACCAACTGTAAAGTCCTGGGGGAGAGACTGGCCGCGAAGCTGCTTGCTGGAGAACTCTCTGGAGTAACCAGCGTCAAGGATCTCATCCTCGACACCGATCGTCCACCGAGACCCGATAAAAACCCTCCCGCGGAAAACTCTTCTCCAAGAAATCAGGCAGGAGATAAACGCGGGAGATCGGACGACAAAGGGAACGATAACAACCGCAGAAGGGTAAACATGATCATCGGGGGATCGCAGTACTGCAAGGACTCGGTCTCGGCCATCAAAGCCTACCAACGGAAAGCCGATTCAAGTGCGAAGTATCCCACATGGTCTCCTCCCCGAGATGGTCAGGAAAATTCGGTGACATTCACGGAAGAAGAAGCCAGCGGAATCGATCAGCCTCACTGCGACCCCCTCGTCGTAGATCTCGTGATAAGCGATCTTGAGGTCGTGAGAGTACTCATCGATACCGGAAGCACAGTCAACGTGATCTTCCGCGACACCCTCAGAAGAATGAACATCGAGCTCGGAGAAATCACCCCTGTGCCTAAGCCATTGACGGGTTTCTCCGGACAAACGTCCATGACTGTAGGATCCGTCCAGCTACCCGTCATGGCAAAAGATGTTACGAAAATAGTTGACTTCGCAGTGGTAGACAGCCCGGCTGTCTACAACGCGATCAGGGGAACTCCGTGGCTAAACGCCATGAAGGCCGTTCCCTCAACGTATCACCTGGGCATCAAATTCCCAACGAGAACTGGAATTGCAGCTATCTGGGGTTGTCAAAAACAGTCGCGACTTTGCTTCTTGGCGGAACATAAGTTAAGACAGATCACGACAGCCTCCATGGTAAAACGCAAGCGCACTCAGCCTCCTGCCGAAGATTTTCAGACGAAAGACGCGGCGACATCTTCCGCAGAAGCAAACTCGGAAATCGGAACCCAATTCGGTTTCGACGACGACATCACAACTCAACAGGAAGAGAAAAATCCCGACAAGGACGTCGACCCTGCGACTAAGGCGGTCGACGCGCCACTAACCGCCGAGTAAGACACATTCGCGGCACACTCAGAACTACGAGATGGCTTGATCCTCGAAAGAGGTACGTAGGCAGCTCATCGAAAGACGAGGTCAGCTATCCCCCTCTCTAAAAAGGGGGGGGGGGGGGGAGAGTGGGTATGTATACTCGTATACTCCCACCTTTTAAAATTTCCGTTGCACCTTTGTAATCGAGTTATTTTAAACATAATAAATTTTTTTTACAATACGCATCTTTTTACTCTTCAAGATAAAAATCACAGGACATTCTCATCTTATCGTTTTTTAAAAGTCGAGAAAATTACGCGAGTATTCCAGAAAATCGAAACACGAAAGTATAATCTCTGAAAATAACGACGACACGTCGTCAAAGTTGGATTCAGGATTATACGAACGACCATCCAAACGCGATAACAAAAAAAACAAAACTTATACCCCGCTCGTCGATTGGCCCCGACAAGCACATCAGCCGTCTTAAACAAACGCAACTCAATCGTTCCGTAAATAATGATTCTCTAACATCCGACACAAGGATAAAAGCGTGCAATAAAAATCTTGAAATTTTGGTCTAGCACTTCCAGTTGGCTTAAAAATTGTCTCTGGAGAGATGGTCGATTCATATCACACAAGTCAAATAAGCCGAGAACCTATCGCGGACTTTAAATCGATACTAATCAGGTTGAAATCACGACAGGAAACCTCATAGCCGGCCTGTCACCGCATAAACCTTTAAAAATCGAGAGTAAACCTAGATCTTTCCCTAAACCCAGCACACTGGTCTCTAACATCTCAAAGACATGAGATCTAAAAATGATACGAGATCTTAAAACATGTCTCTCCGTTCCATATCTCAGCGTTCCAATCACCACAAGTCTTGCGACGGACCTTAAAAGGAAACAACAGATCGAACGTCTCATTGGAGATAAATACGAGACGACAACTCGGATTTATCCCAAACAAACGAAAACTATTAACAAACACGTTATAAACTGCCCCGCGGCTGGGATTCAAAGCCACCAACGGCCAGTCCCAATATTACAAACAGGCCATACTGGCCAGAACAAAGTCAAATGGCCGCACTCGGCCGGATAAAAATAAAAAGGCCACACTTGGCCGCAGAAACACGAAAGATAAAAGGAAATTACTTTCCCGATAAACACCAACTTAAAACAATAGAGGACAAAATCCTCCGACGGCGAAGTTCCAAACTCGCCCGCTGGATAGCTCACCTCATCCTCGCCTCCATCCGCCTCGGTCGCGACCTCCACTGTATCGGGAGAAACCGGGATTGGATCCCAAAGTCCCCAAATCCTCCCTTCGATCGGAGGAACAAGCGAGTCGGCATGAGCACAGTCCTTCATGCCTTCCTTCAGGAGGTTCAGTTCGTCTTCATAAACATAGTTACCTTCCCGCGTTCTCGAGAGAGTACCAACCGAGCCGCGGCACTCGCGAAAATTGCCCGTTAAGTCATCGGCCGCCCTGAGATTTTTGTATTCATCCCTAAACTGCGTCGAGCGTTTATTCATCTCGGCAACGATCTCCCTTTTGGCTTGTCTTCTCGCTCGATGGATCTCGGTGGCACGATCGGCGGCTACCTTCAAATCTCGCTACAGGGTCTCCGTTTGAAGCCGCTCAAAGTCCTTCACATGCTTTTCCGCCTTGAAACGCCAAATCCTCGTTTCTCTGAAGCTCTCCACTAATGCTGAACCAAGCTTGTTCATCGCCTATGAAATTCGAGAAAATTCGTTATTCTTTAAAAAAACAAATATACATATGAATGACTCGTGGAAGAATTAAGGAGGAAAAGAACTAACCCCGTTGACCGTGCGAGAACTCTCCGCGACTCTCTCAGGCCTCTCCGGCTCTTCCACGAACGGAGGAGGATCAGGATTTGCGGGAAGACCGTCGAAAAAGTTAACAAAATAAGGAAGTGGCTTATCACTCGAGCCGCTTCCATCGCCAAAAGCGAGATTCGGGTCCCATCCCGGAATATCAAAATCGTCAACAGAAAAGTCAAGGTTTTCGATGTCAACGCCTTTGTCCTTGGAGAACCAATCGTCCGACTTCTTAGCCGGAACACACTCTGGAACACGATCCACGGGCTCGGAATCGCTATCCGTTTCCGTCCCAAACTCAGGATGAGCCAATTTGATCGCCTTACGAACCCTTTTGCGAGTAAAAAAGGTCCACCAATGATGACCGCTCCTGAGGGTATCCCTCACCTCCATGATATCCGCAGGCCACGGATGTGCCAAACTGATAAAGGGTGCAGGATTGGGGATCGTACGGAAAATCGGAATGAATTACTCCTCGACAGACGCAGCATCGAGACGGACGAAAAAGAAAAAATCCTTCCACTGGTTGAAGTTGGAGACGGGTCCTCTGATCACGGACATCATCTTACGAGGGATCATTCACCAGCAACGCAACTCCCGAACGAACTGCACCCGTACGAGCGCCTCGAAATGATCAGTAATGAGAGATAGACCATGCTCATAACATAAAATTACGAGCCCAATGAGAATCTCGAAGCTGGTAGGGTTCAACTGGCTGAACGAAACCTGGAAACGATCCAGCACGCAGACAATAATCTCAGGGATCGGAAACCAGAGGCGACAACGCACCAACACAGCGTCGTAGCATGTAAAATAACCCTCTGGGGGATTGTCAGCTCTCTCCCCACGCCTGGGAATTTGAAATTCCACCGCATCCGGAACCCGAGTGTACTCCCGGGCTTTCGCAAGAAAGGCGCTGGTAGTCTTGCTCGGAAGGCCTCCCACCACCTCTCGGATGAACATAACAGGAAAACGTTCCTCGGTAGGAGCGTCGACTTGGTTGCTGCACGCTTTCCAGTATGCTTTGCGCTCAGCCGCATCCGGTGGATGGAACGAAAAATCAGACTTCAGAACAAGAAGCTCCTCGTCCTGATTACAATCCGGGGAAGGATTTTCAGAATCTTTCTTCTTGGAAGATTTTTTCCCACTTCTAAACATCTTTTGAAATTTTGAGAGAAGAGGAATCAAAAGAAATTTTCTCTCAAAAGAAATTCTAGTGAAGATGAGTGAGTAAAAAAATGAAAGGAGTTACCTTCTCTTTTATAAACTCCAAGAATTACCACGGACTTTTGGATGCAAACTTCGCCTAAACTCGCCTAAACCCACCAAACCGCACGTTAGAATCTCGTCAACCTACGATTCTAGCGTACTGGGGGGCTAACTGTTGGGGTCGAAATCGGATATGATAAAGTTGACATCCAAATGTCCGTAAAAATTAACATAAGATTTTTACGTTCTCGAGAAAGAAAAACTTTTACGAAGAACTTGCGGTAAAATCTTGTTTTAAAGAATTCAAACAACAATTTCTTAATACAACGACACAATGCTAACATTGGTCCAAACGTCCGTAAACAACATCTCAAGCATCGTATCATTGCGACAGTCTCGGACGCTTGGACGATGGGTTCTCACAACAAAGTTTTCAGTCCACAGCGCAAACTTGGTCACGATGGCGACCGAGTCACAAACAAGAGCTCGGTTGCTATAGCGATCGAATCACGAAACGAAACTCGTTCGCTATAGCGACCAAACATGCATGCATCCCGGTCTTTCCGTAGCGTCCGAAGTCTTCCGAAATGATAATACGACGTAAAACTATGTAGTCTCGACTATCCTCATTACAACCTTCCGCAAACCACGGCTTAACCATTTCTTGATTTCCAATCAAATGGAGTCTTAGGTCTGGTTTTACGATAAAAACCGCGGAAATTATCTTTATCGAAGAAACCGGAATAAACGTCCCGAATCAAAAGACGGTCCAAAGAGTCCTAAAACTTTATTCGAGGTCCACTTATGATTTCTTAAAACCCATAAACGCTATGACGATTATGCTTGGTGAGATAAACATCAAATTCCGCGGATAAATAGAAAGTTTCCGCATATAATCATGAAGATCGGAAAAATGGAATATCTCCATTTTTTGGACTATGACGGCTTAAAGGCAAAAGAGGAAGGTGTAAACCGACCTAGAAGGGAGTATATAAGGAGTTCAAAACGAGAGGCATGGAGAGAGAACTTTTACACAGCAAACTTAGCACTTAGAGCAATTTAGGCAATTTTCCGTTTTCATTAATCGAGCTGCGACTCAATTAGGGTTTTAGTCCAAGGTTTTAGAACTAGGAATCTCGCCGACAGCTCTCGAGTCAAGGCTATTACCTTGTTGTAACGTTCATACGCGGATTCGGAATAAGATCTACCTTGCTCTCCTTTTTTGATTTCTTATTTATATCGCTGTTATTCTCGTGTTCTTATTGCTTGGCGTGTGGTTTCTCAGAAATCCGGGACCTCAGGGAAATTAGGGTTTTCCTACTATCCTTATTTATACGAAATATTGACGGTGCGAATTTCGGTTCCCACAGAGATCCTAGCTTGCGGGATGGTTCCTTCGGGAGGTGTTTAGATGTAATCGTTTGTCGAAGGTCCATAGTGAATAGTAACTCCCTTTTTGCCTATATAAGTGGAGTAAGTTTTTCAAATTCTTCACCTACCTCTCATTAGAAATTCTCTACAAAATAGAAATTTCTTTCTTCCTCTCTTTCTCTACTTAAAAAATGTCTTCAAGGAAAAGATCTTCAAAGAAACATACTTCCTCACACTCGTCCTCAAATGATTCTTCCGCCCATGAGGGGATTGTTCCGAAAGAAGAATTCGAGGTCGAGGAAGACGCGAAAGATGCATACTACAAAGCTCTTTATGGTTCGGTCACTCCTCTGCCTGTCATCCCCATCCCTAAGAGGACTGTGAATTCGACGATTGACCTTACTGTCCCGAGCTAGGTCTCTCCCGAATTCCTTACGATTCTTCGGGATTTCTGCAAGATTCCGAGTAGGGTCGTGTTCCGAATCCCGAGGGATAACGAGAGCGCAGAGAATCCTCCAGAAGGTTTCTTCACCTGCTACGAGGCTTTTCTGACATATTGCCGCATGTGGTATCCAATTCTTGGCACTATCGTCCGCGCTCTCCATCGCTTTGGGCTTTCGATTAGCCAACTAAGCGTCCCGGCTTTGCAGCACTGGCTCGGTGTGCTGATCCTGAGTTATGAGCTGGGGATGGATCTTAGTCCTGGAAATTTCGAAGGGTTGTGGGCGACGAGGAAGACGCGGATCGCTTATTCATACCGCATGGAGCCCAAGAAGGATATGACCATAATTCGGGGGCATATTTCTCACCCCAAGGGATGGTTCGAGCGCTTTCTCTTCGTCCGGATAGACAGCAAATCCATTGAGGAGAATTGTCTCCACCTTTTCCGTCGAGGGTGGAACCTTAACCACGGTAATATGATCGGTTGTCTGTTTTGCTTTGACACTTCGGAGGTACCTGATTTTTTTTATTGCAGTGAATAGGATTCCTCCGCCAAATCTCCTAGACCTGTATGCAAAGCGAGATATTCTTCTCAACGGTCCGTTCTTTTGGAACTCCTTCACCTTCGAAAGGATTCGGGATGCGGTAGAGCTCCAACGATCGCGAGATGTCTCTCAACCTCTGGACGTCCCGTATGCCGAGGAGCTGAGCCCCGATGCCATTCCTGCTCGAAGGGAGAGGGTTAGACCTCATGAAGATAAAGGGATTGCCTTCAATAATGCTTCGGGAGATTCTTTGCCGCCAGGGTGGAACCCGAATTTCACTCCGGGAGATGGGAGTGGAACCAGCGAAGTTCCTCTTTCTAGCGACTTTTTTGCCAACCTCCTTCCCGGTTTCACTACTCAAACGTCATTGGAGGAGGAATCGAGGAGAGGAGTCGTCGCAGAAGGTTCCCGGTTGATCAACGAGGTTCGATCTCCGATTCTTTGGTCTAATCTCGAATCTTGGTTTCTTTATTTGATCATTGGCTTATGTAGGGGATGCGAGTGTTTAATGCAGCGCTCGACGGAAGCTTCAGGGAGTCGCGTATTTCTCACTTTAAAGCTGAAGAGGTCGAGAGAGAAATTTTTCGCTTTCGGAAAGAAGTTGAGGAACAAAACCGGAGGCAGGCCGAACTTCATTCTCGAGCCCTCATCCGTGCGGAGAGAAGAGAGAGAAGATCGATTGTCGCTGAGTTGGAGAGGAGGGCTACTCTTTTTGCCACTGAGTTCCAGAGCTTTAAAGATGCTCAGGAGTTTGTGGGTGATTTCCGTGAGTGCTGTGGTTCGGTTGCTACCCTCTACAAGTCGCAGGATGAGGACTTTCCTTTCCCGCCGAGGTTGCCAAGATGTCGGGTCTTATGGACGGGTGTGCTCATGCCGAATCGCCGATTCCTCCGATCGAAGGAAGGGTCCGACAGCTTTGGGATCCCGTCGAGGTCTCAGAGGATACGGCGGAAGTGGGAGCAGATGACGAGGGAGCCGGAGCATGGAAGGAGAAGTGGACCAGCGCGCGAGCTCGTTCGGAGTCTCCATGTACGGGTCTTCGACTTCGAGGTTTGAGGATTGTCGGGATTCTTTCCCTTGGTTTTTTTATCCAAATATTTTATGTTGTGTACTAGGCCAAGTGTGGCCGTTTCTATCTGTGTACGCTATGACCTTGTAAGGTCATATGACTTATGTATTTCAGGACTGGCCGTTGGTGGCTTCGAATCCCAGCAATTTTTTTTTGGGGCCTCTTTTATATAATGAATGACTTTTAGCATTCTACGAATTTTTAGTTTATACTTTCGTCAAGTGCCGAGGATAAGGTATGAGTAGTCACTTCGTATCTTATCTCTAAATTTGTCGTCACGTTCGTTTGCTCTTTTTAGGACGAGGGTATTCGAAAACGTTTTAGGAGTTTTGCGAAGTTTCGCGAGCGTATTAGATATGGACGATGGGACATGTTTTAAGATCTCGAATCATGTCTTGAGATGTTAACGGACCAGTAGGACTGGGTTTAGGGCAAGACCTAGGTTTACTTTCGGCTCTAAGGCTATGCGACTAATCGGCTTTCATTTTGCCTGTTGGCCATTTCTACCTGGTTATTTCTGATTTAAAGTCCGCGACTGGCGCCGGCTTATATGACTTGTGGAGAAAGAACCGAGCACTCTCCAGAGACCGTCTGGAGTGCTGACCAAAATTTTGGATTTCTTGTATAGCGCGCTCTGATATCCTTGATGGATATAAGAGAACCTTTCACTTTTACAGAAGGTTTGACTACGAGTCCTTATTTTTTTTAAAAAGAACGTTTTGGGTTTGTCCGTCGGGGCCAATCGATGGGCACTTTGTATTTATAGAGTCGAGGGCGGACTGCAGTTTGGATAATGTTCTTCGAGAAATATTTGCGACGTCTCGCTTTTCCCGAGAGATATATCTTTTGTTGTGAGATGGCTATGATCTTCATTTTTATTAGAAGATGTATTTGTTTGACCATAGGTATGCATGGACTATTGTTAAAATAGAAGTTAGTTCCCGTCCAAGGACTGCTTGGAGGGTACGCGTTTTTTTGAGGCCCTTATTTTGGGTGTTTCTTAGGCCGATCTCGGATTGTTGCAAGTGAATCGAGAGACCGAAAGAAAATAAATTTTATTGAAAAAAGTTTCAAAAATGTCGAGTACATGTGCGAATATATCGAATTTTTGTGGGAGTATAGGAGTATACGTACCCACTCCCCTCCTTTTTTGGTGAGAGGGATAGCTGAACTTGTCAATGCGACAGGCTGCCTACGTACCTCTTTCGAGGATCAAGCCACCTCGTAGTTCTGCAGGTTGCTGCAGGTGTTCCTACTCACTGGATGGGGTCGTTCCGGTTGCTTCCGCCACTGGGGATTCAGCTGGATCGACGACCGTTTCAAGAGCCGGGGTGTCCGCTGGTAGGGCGATGGACTCGGGGACTATGCTGTTGTCCGGAATCGTTGCCTGATCCGATGATTCTGGAGCTCTCAAGAGTGTCCTGAGTTTTCTTGACTCGTTTCTGGTCGACCGCTGGAGTGTGGCGAACTTGTCGAAGTTTATGTTCGGCCAAGTAGCAGAGCCTTGACTGTTTCTGACATCCCCAAATTACTGCCGTTCCGTTCGGAGTTTGGAACTTGATGCCAAGATGGTAAGTCGATGGTACTGCTTTCATGGGATTGATCCAGGGAGTCCCCATGATGACGTTATAGATGGCCGGATCGTCGACTACCATGAATTTGGCGATTTTCGTTACATCCTTAGCCATTACAGGAAGTTTGATGGATCCGAGGGTCATTGACATTGCGCCCGAAAAGCCTGTAAGGGGTTTTGGCTCTGGAACGACTTCTCCGAGTTCGATGCTCATCCTTCGAAGCATGTTGCGGTAGATGACGTTGACTGTGCTTCCCGTATCGACAAGGATTCTTGTTCTTCAAAGGTGATCGTATCGTTAGGTACGTCGTCGGTCAGGGATCGAATTTGCCAGTTAGAGCTTGTCTCAGCTTTCCGTCCGTAATCCTTGATCGAAGAGATCGAATCGTGATAGAATTGCGATCCTCCGATGATCATGTTGACCCTTCGACGGTTGAGAAACTCTGAGGCGAGTTAGCGGAAACTTTCGATAGAGTTTCGCTTTAGGCGAGAAAACCATTCGAGCGCGGCTCCTTTGAGGTTTTCATCGAAGAGGAGGCAGTAGCCAGCGTCTCGTTCGCGTTCTTTAAGTTTGCACCTTCCCATCGCGATCTGGCAAGACTGCAGATGCGCCTTTGGGTCGGTGGTGCCATCGTAGACGGGAATCTTGATCTTCCCTGGATCTGAGATGTTGGTTTCCGTAATCCGGGCGGTGAACAGAGTTTTGCGTTCTTCCTCGACAAGTCTGTCGATCTCGGGTGCAACGCTTGTCGCGTGGTGGATCTGCGACTTTACCGCTTTGACTTCCGCCGCGGTTTTTGCAATGTTCTCACGGAGATTGTGGATTTCATCAGGGTTTTCGGCAGCTTTCCGAGCTTGTCGGCATTGGCCACGATGGATCCTGGTCTATTTTTAGCCAGCTCCTCCTGTTCTACCCAATATAGGTTTTCTTCTTCCTCCGTCATGGGTTTTTCCAATGACGCGTCACGCCGAGCGGACTGGCTTCGCGTTCTTCTTGGGCGGACATCAGCACCTTTGTCCGAGCGGTCGGACTGGTCGCTTATGTCTAGATCGATCCGCTCGATATCATCCTCTTCGTTGCTCCCGGCGGGGGGTGAAAGGTTCTCCGTAGTCGGCTGTGCACATGGCGGAAGGGTTTCGTCAAGGTTTTGGCCTGAAGAAGTTTTGTCCGCACGTGCAGCTCGATCGCCCGGAGTCTCGAAATCGAGTCTTCTACCGCTGCGGGCTCTTAAGGTCCCGCGCGGGGCTTTGCTCTTGGCCTTCGCCGTTAAGGTTTCCACCTGTTTTGCGAGAGAGGCTACGAGTTTTCCTTGTTCTTCTGACTTTTTCTTAGCGGAGGCGAACAATTCCTTCATCTGGTCTAGTATCGCGGTGTCAGTAGTGACCGTCGATACGTTTCCATCTGGAGTTCTACCAGCGTTGGCATCGACGGGAGTCCCATCGTGCGTTTGCGGGTCTTTTTCAGCGTCGATTGTCATATCGGACTGAGCGTGTGTGGTTGCGAGAGAGATAGATCCGTACCCCTCCCTCCTTATAGCTCCAAACTGTGGGAACCGAAATTCACACCGTCGAGTTTTGTTAATCGGAAAAAAGCCAAGCTAGCCTAGCCTTCCCTGAAGGTCCCGATTATCTGCTGGGCCACGCACGACACAGTCAATATGAAAGAATAAAGGATAATAGATCGGAAAAGAGCAAAAGGAGAACAAAAAGATATTATTTCCAAATTCGCGTTTGAGCGTGAACAACAGATAGGAACCTAGGCCACGAGAGCTTTCGCTACTTTCGCTAGTCTAGCCACCTAAGTTCTAACGTAGTTGAGTCGCAGCTCGATAGTAAAAACGGAAAAATGCCTAAATTGCTCTAAGTGCCAAGTTTGCTCTGAAAAAGCTCTCCCTTGCTCCTCGCCTTAAGCTCTCCTTATATACTCACTCTAGGTCGGTTTTGCCTCTCTTTTCGAACTGGATTCGTCGCAAGACAGGCTTTTCCATTTTTCGTCATCCTTCATGATTATCCTCGAAAACTTGACATTTATCTTCGGAAACTTGACATTTATCCTTTCCTGCAAATAAAAATAGACCGTCATACCAGCCTTGGGCTCAATCTTATTCTAAAATCGTAAGTGGGCTGTTCATCCGTAATCTAGGCCCTTTCTGGGCCGTTTCGGGACTTGGGCATTTTTTACGATTTTTCCTAAGAAACAACAGTTGGTTTTTCCGAAAGGATGCCAATTCCTCGTATAGTCAAGGCAACTGGTGTTCAAGCTGACCATAGCCGTTTTATACATCAGGCAGGAATCCGTTTCAACGACCAAGTCTTTTATAACTTTTCCGTAGTTTTTCTTCGATAATCCCAAGTGAGATGAAAGATGGGTATTGTGTCCATAGACCTGAGGACCATGTTACGGGAACTTTAGATGGAGATGCATGGTTGTGGGATATGACCAGGTTCGGAATGGTCCGTGATAGGTCGGTCCTCGCCTGTGGGCGAGCGTACCAATGTTGCGGTCGCGCTCGCCTGTGGGCGAGCGGACCCGTGTTGCGGTCGTGCTCGCCTGTGGGCGAGCGGACCATCGTCATGGGCGAGCGGACCATCGTCATGGTCGCGCTCGCCCGTGGGCGTGCAGACCCGTGTCACGATCGCGCTCGCCCACGCGCGAGCAGACCACCGTCATGGTCGCGCTCGCCTGTGGGCGAGCGGACCCATGTCGTGGTCACGCTCGCCCATGGGCGAGCGGACTATTTTCATGGCCGTGCACGCCCATGGGCGACCGGACCATTGTCGTGGTCGTGCTCGCCCATGGGCGAGCGGACCATTGTCGTGGTCGTGCTCGCCCATGGGCGAGCGGACCACGGTGTTCGTCCGACCCGTTCCGACTATCCGTTTTCTTGGTTTTTGAATGTTGACCGAGATTTGGTTTTTCCGGGGTTTTTAGGCATCGATTCCGTCGTGACCAATTTTGACCCCAACAATCATCATCATGTAGCAGAAGTTATGCCCGGTTTACTGTAGAGTGATCAGTCTGCCTCGTGAGAGGAAGCTGTCGAGAAGATGAATGGATGTCGATCGACGCCACAGCCTTGGTGTCAATCGACATGGATCCCATAATGTGGGCCTAGTATGCTTTATGACCGATTGAAGCCCATAAGTCACCACAAATTATTAAGATGCCCTTGCACGACCTAAAACCATATTTATGTGCTTTCAAAGCCATTGTTGACGGCTACGCTTTATACGCTTTCTTTACTTCATTATTCTTGTTTTAGGGTTGGAGAGAAGATCAATTCTCCTTCAGAGATTGATTCGAACTCCATTGGTTTTATCATTGCTTTCTACTCTATTATATTATTCAGACTATGATTTGTGTTACTGCTTGCATGTCTGAGTAATCATCTTGTTAGATTTAGGGATTTCATGAGCTTAATGTCAAACTGATATTCAATTAGAATCGCTAGGTTATCTATAGATTTCTACACCAGGGTGATTTGTAATACTAGAATCTGGAGTAGTTAGAATAACATGAAAGTGTGACTGGCTGTTTGAATCTAGAATCATAGGACAATTGAGAGCACGAAAGTGTAATCAATTAACGGAACCCGAATCCTGCTGGATTAGATTCTTAGGCGCATACGAGAGTTGGTCTACGAATCTAGTTGAACATAATTGTAGATCCGAAAATATACACTATGTATTTTGTAGTGGTTGAGATGTAAATTAGGGAAGAAAGAACTTCGTGGGCGACAATATCCTTAGAACATAACGATAGAATTGGATTCGAATCGACAAGAATGGACTTTGTTATTATGTCAAATAACACCGAGATCTCGGAGGAGAGAAAGATCGTGACTGAACTCGGGGTCGAGCTGCTTACGTACCCTTCAAGGGATCAAGTCTAAACGTAGTTCAATTATCATCATCTCGAAAGAGATGTCGGTTTCATCGGTCTTGAGAAAGACATTGGGTTCATCGGTCTTGAGAAAGACGTCGGGTTCATCGGTCTTTGTGGGAACCGAAATTCACACCGTCAATTTTAATGAATAAGATTGCAGAGGAAAGCCAAGTTAACCCGACTTTCCTTGAAGGTCCGGATTCTCTGCGACAGCCAACGACAAGTGACCGAATAAATGCGGAAAATATTTGTTAAGATTTGAGACTGGACCTTAACAAAGGCTGCCTACGTACCCCTTTCGAGGATCAAGTCGGACGTAGTTCAGTTTAGAAAGAATTGAACAAGAGATCGAACCGTCTGGGCGGGTTCGATCTAGTACGAGCGTTTGTCATAGAAACAGGCATGTCGAAGATAACGCCTAGGGTTTCTATGTGCGGAGCTCTTAAGTAAAAGAATTGTTCGATCCTTCCGAGAGGAGCGGAGATTTGCGAGCAAGAGACGGCCAGACGTTCTAGGGCCTGGTTCGTCTAATATGAGCGTTGGTCATAGAAGCGGGCATGTCGAAGATAATGCCTAGGGTTTCTAAGTGCGGAGCTCTAAGTAAGAGTATAGTTAGATCCTTCCGAGAGGAACGTGGGTCTGCGGAGAAGATAAAACTAGAACAAGAGGCGGCCAGACGTTCTGAGTCCTGCCTCGCTGGCCTAACCGCCTAAGTTCTAAGTTCTCTAAGCTAGCAGGATGCTCTAAGTCTCCAATCTAGGATTTTCGGATCCCTTTCTCTTCTGCCCTTGCTCTCCTTATATATCCACTCCAAGGTCGGTTTGCCTTAGGATGATGGACCTCGCCTTTGGGCCCAAGCTTATCTCTTCAGGAAGTATTCCATTTTCGTCGATCTTTGTAATTATCCTCGAGTTTTCGGTGACTTGATGTTTATCCGATGTTCGGGATATCGGACAAACCGTCATAGCCTGATTGGGCCTGAATTCCTAAAATCGTAAGTTAGTCCGTGGACTTGTCTTAAGTCGCTAAACGTTTTATACGATTTCTCGGCAAGACTATCTTTCTCGTAAAATAAACCGTATAACCTAAAGGATCGATGTTCAAGTAAATCAACCTTGTTTTATACGATATCTTCTACGAGAAATCCAATCCTTCTAGTTTTTGTCGTAAAACATCGAGGACGATTCCAATCGAGTCGTAGGATGTTTATTCCGTAGCCGTGATCGTCCCAAACTCATGATGATTGATCCAAACAAGCCAAGATGGGATCAGACCGAACACGATGGGACCGAGACCAGGACGAGGGCCGTCGACCGGCGCCAGGCCGGGGTGCCGCAGACGCCAGGCCAGCCCGCCCGACGGGTGCCGCCGGCGCCAGGCTGGGTGCCGCCGGCGCCAGGCCAGCCCGTGCGACGGGTGCCGCCGGCGCCAGGCCGGGTGCCGCCGGCGCCAGGCCAGCCCGTGCGACGGGTGCCGCCGGCGCCAGGCCGGCCCGCGTCACGGGTGCCGCCGGCGCCAGGCCGGCCCGCGTCACGGGTGCCGCCGGCGCCAGGTCGGGTGCCGCCGGCGCCAGGCCAACCCACGCGACGGGTGCCGCCGGCGCCAGGCTAGCCCGTGCGACGGGTGCCGCCGGCGCCAGGCCGGCCCGTGCGACGGGTGCCGCCGGCGCCAGGCCGGCCCGCGTCACGGGTGCCGCCGGCGCCAGGCCGGCCCGCGTCACGGGTGCCGCCGGCGCCAGGACGGGTGCCGCCGGCGCCAGGACGGGTGCCGCCGGCGCCAGGCCGGCCCGTGTCACGGGTGCCGCCGGCGCCAGTCCAGCCCGCGTGACGGGTGCCGCCGGCGCCAGGCCGGGGTGCCGCCGGCGCCAGGCTGAAGATCTCGGAGAGGGCTTCGATTTGATATCTTGATCGTTTTCTGGTTCCTCACGGTTTGAGAGAACGACCTCTTCGAAGTTTCGAGGCAGATTCTTTTGTGTTTAGGGTTTTTGTGGTGATCGAATCTTGATGTCCTTGGGCGAGCGGACCGATCTTTCCGGGGACTCTCGTCCGCGCACGCCCGTAGTCTTCCGATCTCACAGAGAGTGGATATTCTAATTTGAGAAAATCTCGTATAACTCCTTTTAGAAATTATCCGAGACTTTTTGTTTCAAGAAATACTTTCTAGAGACTTTCAGTCATTGATTCCGTCGCGACCGATTTTGACACCAACAGTTAGCCCCCCAGCTCGTTAGAACCTTCGTGATGTTCTTGCGAGCGATAAGACATGTCAGGTAAGATAGGCGGAATCAATTGTTGAAAGGCTCCGTTGAAAGTGGTAAGATTGGGGCTGCGCCTTTCGAAGGCTGCCTACGTACCCTTGGTGTAGGGATCAAGCATTCCGTAGTTCGTTTTGGAGTTTAAGACCCTTGTGATCTGTTTTCCGGCGAGACTTATATGGTCTGGTTATGTGTCATGAGAGACTTTCGAGCATGATGCTGTTGATGTATTTGTTTTTCGATTATTTATGAACTTCAGTTTTTTCGAAGTATGAGAAAGAGGGTGTGAGTTGTCGTCTCATTCCTAGTTCCCTGATGATCACCGTACCTATTGTTTGCATAAAGCGAGATTTTCCGCGGTTTACCGATTTACGCGGAAAGTTCGTGAAACGAATAGGCTTAAGTGAAGAGACAAATTTTTGGATCTCGTATACCATACTATGTCTGTGAGATGTCAAGATCCAGCGTGGCTGGGTTTAGGGAAAGACCTAGGTTTACTCTCGGACTGAGGCTTTGCGATGACAAATCGGCTTTCGTTTTGCCTGTTTGCGATTTTAACCTGACTCGTACCGTTTAAAATCCGCGAATTGTTGTCGGCTTATATGATTTGTCTGGGCGTGAGTCGAGCTACTTCCTTTACGAAGAGCTAGACCAAAATTTTGGATTTCTTGTATAGCGCGCTATGTTTATCCTTGTCGGATGCAAGAGAGCCTACCCCTTGAAGGGCGGCTATTTGTCTGTTTAGGACGTTAGAGTTCGTTTGTTGTGATCAGCAACAACGAAATGATGCCAGTTTAGAGGCATGTTACGGTTTAGAGGTGTGTTTGTATGTTTTGAGTTTTAGAGACGAGGATTTCGTCTGGAACGTTTTGAGGAAAAGAATGTCCTTCGAGCGTTAGCGACGTCTCGCAGTGCTGAAGGTCGAGTTTCCCTTGTGCCTCATTTCGTGGTTGAAATGTTCGCGGGCTTTGGAGATGTTTTGCGAATGTTCGTAGCCAGAAACTGTTGTTTCGGTTTAGACGCAGGACCAAGAGGTCGCGTAAGTTCGACCCAGGGAGAAGCGTCTACATTCACAGTGCTTCGTGAAGTGTTGGCCTTCCAGGATTTGTTTGTATATATTAAGGATGACTCGTATAACTCTTGGAGCCTTGTCACGAGTGTTTCTTTTCATGCCGTGTTTACGGGGCGTATAGAACTTAATCGATTGACGATGAGTTTAAATCTTCCGTTAACCGTATGGTTGTTAGGACTTAGTTTTGGTATGAAGAGTTTATCGTATGATTTCCGATTCTGGGTTATGCGACAAATTGCTTGCGTAATAGTCACTTGGCGTTCTATGAACAAATCGTGGATTGTTGTTTTTAGCCGTTAAGTGATTGGAGCGGTGCTCGCTCAGTAGCTTTGGATTGGCATGGAGACTAGATTCAGCCGTATCGCCAAGGAAATTGTTGGTAAACGATCAGACCATGACCCTTATTAAGGTCATGTTAGTTTACGATTGTCCTTAATGGGGATGCCGAATTCAGGTTCGGGCTTTACGGAAGGGCGTAGTTGGCCGAGGGCCAAATAGCGTTTGCCGAGATAGACATGCCAAGCATAGCGGAGTTTTCTGAGTTATGGCTGATGGCTTTTAGAAACGATCTTCCACTTTAGGTCTTAGTTATACGATGAATGGCTCGTATAAATTCTTTTTTTGTTGCATGAAAATCGTTTCATTTTATCCGAGGGGGACAAAGTTTAAGGGATCGACGCAGGACACGTGCGGGTTCGTCTACGTGATTATTTCCTGCTCGGACGCAACCGCGGAGAGTGAAAGCAGGAGCCAGAAACCTTGTGGAGCGAAAACTGTCTATGTCAGTTACCCGTTGGACCCATTATGTTTATTTTACGAAATTTGCTTTGTATGAATTGACTCGACCATACAGAGGATTTCTCGTAAAAGTGATGTAAGGGGGTTTTCGCAAAGGAAACCGGAGAGCGTTTCTCACGAATTACTTGCGATATTCGCGACCACGGATTGTGTTTTCCTCATTCACTTTTGCGTACTGCGAAATCGTTTTGCATAAGACCGGTCATGTTTTTTCCATAGGCTATTTTGTTTTAAAATGTTCTTGTTATACGAAAGTAATGGATGACCGGTTTCATAGAGATAGAAAATCGCAGTTTGTTAAAGTAGCGATGTTTCCGCGGATTACACGGGAGATGTTTCCGCTAAGATTTCGACCTTTGGACGAAAGCTGCTTCGAACTACTTATGGAGTTTTACCGAAGGTTATTTCGTTATTTTCGTAGTTCACCGTCATGCTATTAGTCTGACGTTGGTACACGTTTCTAGTCGCGAGTTTGCGACGAGAGACGACGTAGAGTTTTCAAGACTATGTTTGTAACGGTTGGGCTATGCCATTAGCGTTTTTTAGACGAATCTTATTGCTGCGAGAGTTTGCTTTGTCAAAAGCGTTGTCTTGATGCTGAAGCAAAAAGTTTTCGAAGATGGGATTATACGGGTATAGTATACGTACCTACTTCCCTTTTCTTTTTACGGAAGAAAACGGGTTAGCCGTTCTTCCGAAGGCTTGTGTACGTTTTTTCTTTCTTTTAGGAAGCGGGATGAGTATGCTTTTAGAACGCGTGGCGATCGTTTCTCGGTTTTTCGAGAGACTAGATCGGTTTGCATGTTCTGCCTGGACAATCAAGGAACGATGGAACAAGACTGGAAATTTTGCCTAAGACTTAGCTTGCTAGACTATCCACCTAGGTCCTAAGTTCCCTAAATTCTACGGCAGTTTTTCAAGACGTTTTTGTTCCTGTCCTACAAAGAATTTAAACCTTTACAAAAATTTTCGAGAAAATAGTCTTTTGAAGGTTTCGGCATTTCCGAAGGAATCCCATTTTCTCGTATAGTCGAGACGATTGGTGTTTAGAATAACCGTGATCGTACCAAACTCACAAAGATTGATCTAAGCAAGCCAAGATGGGATCGGACCGAGCACGATGGGACCGAGACCAGGACGAGGGACGTCGACCGACGCCAGGCCGGGGTGCCGCCGGCGCCAGACCAGCCCGCGTCCCGCGTGCCGCCGGCGCCAGGCCAGCCCGTGTCCCGCGTGCCGCCGGCGCCAGGCCGGGGTGCCGCCGGCGCCAGGCCAGCCCGCGTCCCGCGTGCCGCCGGCGCCAGGCCAGCCCGCGTCCCGCGTTCCGCCGGCGCCAGGCCGGGGTGCCGCCGGCGCCAGGCCAGCCCGCGTCCCGCGTGCCGCCGGCGCCAGGCCAGCCCGCGTCCCGCGTGCCGCCGGCGCCAGGCCGGGGTGCCGCCGGCGCCAGGCCAGCCCCGCGTCCCGCGTGCCGCCGGCGCCAGGCCAGCCCGCGTCCCGCGTGCCGCCGGCGCCAGGCCGGGGTGCCCTCCGGCGCCAGGCCAGCCCGCGTCCCGCGTGCCGCCGGCGCCAGGCCGGGGTGCCGCCCGCGCCAGGCCAACCCGCGTCCCGCGTGCCGCCGGCGCCAGGCCGGGGTGCCGCCGGCGCCAGGCCAGCCTGCGTCCCGCGTGCCGCCGGTGCCAGGCCGGGGTGCCGCCGGCGCCAGGCCAGCCCGCGTCCCGCGTGCCGCCGGTGCCAGGCCGGGGTGCCGCCGGCGCCAGGCCAGCCCGCATCCCGCGTGCCGCCGGTGCCAGGCCGGGGTGCCGCCGGCGCCAGGCCAGCCCGCGTCCCGCGTGCCGCCGGCGCCAGGTCGTCTTGCCGTCTGTGGGTTTTTTCGTTGTTCGATCTTTCCCTCGTCAGTCGTTTGCGGGAGGGAAGTGAGGTTTCCACAGGCGAGGTAACCTTGGTGATAGTTGTTCTCTTCCACAGGCGAGGTGGCCGGGAGAGTAATTTTGTTCCCTTCGTAAAATCTCAACGGAAACTCCGATTGAGACGAAACGAAAGCCATTTTGACCTAGACACAAAGGAGAAAAAAGTGGGCTCTTACTAAGGTGAACTGGGAAGACTGATCTTACCTTATGGCAAGTCGTCCTAGTAAGATCAAGCTCCGACCTCCTTTCGTTTTCCCGTTTGTTCCTCGAGAGTTGTTTGTAAGAAGTATGGCAGTGGGAATCGGTGAACCGATTTGCCGTGCTTCTGTTCCACGAGTAATATAGGTTTCCCCAAGGTTTCGAGGAGAATAAGTTTTATTTTTCCGAAAGGTTCTCGAAAGAAACGTTTTTCGTAGAAACCTTGCTCGTTGCGATTTCTCTAACTTGGTAACAAGACGAATTTTTGGGGTTTGATAGATTTTATCGTTGCCCTTTCTGTTTAGATAGAGGAATTGCGAGCTCGTTTTTGTGCTCTTCCTGTGGCGGAAAGCTGCGGCTAAGTTTTTGATTTGCTCGAGCACCGTGGCGTTTGCGTAAGCGTTGGCCATAGGAACAGTCGCTGCTGGAGTTGTTTTACCATCGTTGACGCAAACTGCAACTTTTTCTTTCATATTTCTGGACATTGGTTCGATCAAGTGCTTTGCGGCCGTATGAGTAAGAGTAATCCGTCCCCCCCTCCTTCTAGCGCCAAACTGTGGGAACCGAAATTCACACCGTCAATTTTAATGAATAAGATTGCAGAGGAAAGCCAAGTTAACCCGACTTTCCTTGAAGGTCCGGATTCTCTGCGACAGCCAACGACAAGTGACCGAATAAATGCGGAAAATATTTGTTAAGATTTGAGACTGGACCTTAAGAAAGGCTGCCTACGTACCCCTTTCGAGGATCAAGTCGGACGTAGTTCAGTTTAGAAAGAATTGAACAAGAGATCGAACCGTCTGGGCGGGTTCGATCTAGTACGAGCGTTTGTCATAGAAACAGGCATGTCGAAGATAACGCCTAGGGTTTCTATGTGCGGAGCTCTTAAGTAAAAGAATTGTTTGATCCTTCCGAGAGGAGCGGAGATTTGCGAGCAGGAGGCGGCCAGACGTTCTAGGGCCTGGTTCGTCTAATATGAGTGTTGGTCATAGAAGCGGGCATGTCGAAGATAATGCCTAGGGTTTCTAAGTGCGGAGCTCTGAGTAAGAGTATAGTTAGATCCTTCCGAGAGGAACGTGGGTCTGCGGAGAAGATAAAACTAGAACAAGAGGCGGCCAGACGTTCTGAGTCCTGCCTCGCTGGCCTAACCGCCTAAGTTCTAAGTTCTCTAAGCTAGCAGGATGCTCTAAGTCTCCAATCTAGGATTTTTCGGATCCCTTTCTCTTCTGCCCTTGCTCTCCTTATATATCCACTCCAAGGTCGGTTTGCCTTAGGATGATGGACCTCGCCTTTGGGCCCAAGCTTATCTCTTCAGGAAGTATTCCATTTTCGTCGATCTTTGTAATTATCCTCGAGTTTTCGGTGACTTGATGTTTATCCGATGTTCGGGATATCGGACAAACCGTCATAGCCTGATTGGGCCTGAATTCCTAAAATCGTAAGTTAGTCCGTGGACTTGTCTTAAGTCGCTAAACGTTTTATACGATTTCTCGGCAAGACTATCTTTCTCGTAAAAATAAACCGTATAACCTAAAGGATCGATGTTCAAGTAAATCAACCTTGTTTTATACGATATCTTCTACGAGAAATCCAATCCTTCTAGTTTTTGTCGTAAAACATCGAGGACGATTCCAATCGAGTCGTAGGATGTTTATTCCGTAGCCGTGATCGTCCCAAACTCATGATGATTGATCCAAACAAGCCAAGATGGGATCAGACCGAACACGATGGGACCGAGACCAGGACGAGGGCCGTCGACCGGCGCCAGGCCGGGGTGCCGCAGACGCCAGGCCAGCCCGCCCGACGGGTGCCGCCGGCGCCAGGCTGGGTGCCGCCGGCGCCAGGCCAGCCCGTGCGACGGGTGCCGCCGGCGCCAGGCCAGCCCGTGCGACGGGTGCCGCCGGCGCCAGGCCGGCCCGCGTCACGGGTGCCGCCGGCGCCAGGCCGGCCCGCGTCACGGGTGCCGCCGGCGCCAGGTCGGGTGCCGCCGGCGCCAGGCCAACCCACGCGACGGGTGCCGCTGGCGCCAGGCTAGCCCGTGCGACGGGTGCCGCCGGCGCCAGGCCGGCCCGCGTCACGGGTTCCGCCGGCGCCAGGCCGGCCCGCGTCACGGGTGCCGCCGGTGCCAGGACGGGTGCCGCCGGCGCCAGGCCGGCCCGTGTCACGGGTGCCGCCGGCGCCAGGCCGGGTGCCGCCGGCGCCAGTCCAGCCCGCGTGACGGGTGCCGCCGGCGCCAGGCCGGGGTGCCGCCGGCGCCAGGCTGAAGATCTCGGCGAGGGCTTCGATTTGATATCTTGATCGTTTTCTGGTTCCTCACGGTTTGAGAGAACGACCTCTTCGAAGTTTCGAGGCAGATTCTTTTGTGTTTAGGGTTTTTGTGGTGATCGAATCTTGATGTCCTTGGGCGAGCGGACCGATCTTTCCGGGGACTCTCGTCCGCGCACGCCCGTAGTCTTCCGATCTCACAGAGAGTGGATATTCTAATTTGAGAAAATCTCGTATAACTCCTTTTAGAAATTATCCGAGACTTTTTGTTTCAAGAAATACTTTCTAGAGACTTTCAGTCATTGATTCCGTCGCGACCGATTTTGACACCAACAGTCTTGAGAAAGACGTTGATGTCTTGCATATTTTCATTGTTTTAGCCATCTTTATATTGAATTCTTTGTCTTGTAAGTTAAGGTTTAGGCATCTTTAGGATCCATTTTGCATTCATTTGTCCTTATCAGGTGTTGGAGTATGCTTTGGTGTGATTTGAGGTGTTTGAGAGCCTTATGATCCAAAAAGATGTGAAGAATCAAGTTTACCCATGAAAAGATAAGTGAATTCATGAGATGGACGAGATGGACCGGGGAGACTCGGCCGGGTAAGCTCACCCGGTCGTGAAATGTCGAGGAGAGGCCGGCCGGGATGGACAGGCGGGATGATGAACCCGGCCGGGAGATAAGACGCGTTCAAGGCATGATCCAGACCGGGAAGGACAGGCCGGGATGATGAACCCGGTCGGGAGAAGGTCGAGATGGACAGGGATAGACCGGGATGGTTGGACCGGGTACACACACCCTGTCGGAGGCCGGACGGGACAAGCATGATCTGGACCGGGTTGGGCCACTTGGTCGACCCCAGACCGAAAATCAAGCCCTCCTCCTATTGGTTGAAGCCTAATTGACTCCAAGGACTTTTTAGTAATTTTTGATGATGTTCCTAGGTTTTCTAAGCCTAGTATAAATACTCTTGTTAGCCCTTAAGTGAGATTATGTTATTTTCTCTCTAAGAACACAAACCTTTTGAATAAAGCTTTATCTTTGAATCATAATCTCATCTCATCTTTGTGTTCTTGATTGTTTGATTTCATCTCCTTTCTTTCTCTACATGTTTAATCTTGAATCTCTCATGGGTTTAAGAGTAAGCATGTGGATTAGTGAGTAGATCCATTTAAGATTCATGTGTTAGGGTGATTGAGAGTGATTAAGTGTAGATCCAAGGTGCTTAGTGTTAGATCTATCCTTTCCTTGCTTGATTTGGTGTTCTTAATGCTATATTTGAGTTGGCCTCTCAAACATAGAGCTATAGGCATTTCATGCCCGGAAGGTGTTCTATGAAATGCCTGAACCAACTCATCTATGCTTTTAGCTTGCTTTACTTAAGGGATTAGTTGTTGAAGAAGCTAGGATTGCTATTAGACTCATTCTTAATGTTTGCATTGATCATTACAGTCAAAGGGATTTGATGTATTTGGGTGACCATTGCAAAAGAGCATTCATCTAGGGATAAAGTTTGTTCAAGCAGAGTGTCTAGGCATAAGGAATCAGATTGATTGAAAAGTTGGCATCTTGGATTGAACCTTAATCATTTAAGATCAAGTCCCTATACCCATGGGTCTCATCTCCACATATTGAAAGAAAGTTTCATCTTTTATTGCATTTAAATATTATCTTAGTTTAATAATCATCTCTCTTAATGGTTGCATTTAGATTAAGCATAGGCTTGCATTCCCTTTGCTTTGTGATCACTTAGAACTGGTTTTACATCTTTTATATTACAACATTTGATAAGACCCTTGAAAAGTCCTTCATCAAATTGGCGCCGTTGCCAAATTCTAAGTTGATTGTGACATTGGGATTTAGTCAGTTGCTTGAGACTAAATCATTTTTCTTTTCTTGTGATATTGATTCTCCTTTTTTCTCTCCCTTTGAATTTCAGGTGTATGAACACAAGAAGCAGGGGTGTAACAAACCCGGTTCCCACTGTTGAAGAGATAGCTATACTTGAAAGGGAAATATCAAGAAGGAGAAGAGAAGAAGAGCAACAGGCTCATATTCAGAGGTTGGGGTTTGAGATGGATGAACACCAGCATCAACCTCAAGACAGAGTAGCTCAAGATGGCAATGGTCAAGGAGCTGAAAACCTTCGAACACAGCGCCAACAACAACACCCACAACAGCCAGCTAGAGCTATTGGCACCTATGACCGTCCTCACATTCATGGTCATAGCATGGGCATCCGTGCACCAGCTTTGGAAGGTAACAACTTTGAGATCAAGTCAGGGTTGTTGATTGTGATTGAGAACAACAAGTACCATGTCCTGGCTGTAGAAGACCAATTTGATCACTTGGACAAGTTTGATAGCTATTGTGGCTTGTCCAAGACCAATGGTGTGTCCGAAGATGCTTTCAAGCTCAAGCTGTTCCCTTTCTCTCTAGGGGACAAGGCACGCCAATGGGAGAAGTCTCTACCTAGTGACTCCATCACCACTTGGGATGATTGCAAGAAAGCCTTCTTGGAGAAGTTCTTCTCTACATCAAGGACAGCCAAGTTGAGAAACGAGATCTCTAGCTTCCAGCAGAAGAATTTGGAAAGCTTTAGTGAAGCATGGGAGAGGTTCAAAAGCTTTCAGGCTCAATGCCCCCACCATGGCTTCTCAAAGGAGAGCTTGCTGACCACATTCTACAGAGGTGCCCTTCCTAAGTACAGAGCCAGATTGGATACAGCAAGCAATGGATTCTTCCTGGGCAGGTCTGAAGAAGATTCTGAGGAGCTGGTTGACAACATGGTGAAGAGTAACTCAGTTTACAGTGGAGAGCACGACAGAGCTGATAGAACCACCAGAGCTGATGACAACCAGACAAAGAAGGAAATCAAATCCTTGCAGGAGAAGATAGATTTGCTTATTGCTAACCAAGCCAAACAGGAGCAGATGAACTTTGTGGGTGGTCCTAGTCAAGAGGCTCCTCCTAAGGTTAATGAGGTTGATGGTTTGGAAGGGCAGGAAGAGCTTTGCTTCATCAACAACAGTGGTACTTGGTACAGGAAGGAACCTAACTTTCAGTACAACAACTACCAGCAGAGATCTTATCCTAACAACCAGCAAGGAGACTATCAACCCAAGCAAAACACTCAGAAAGAGAACTACCAGCCTAGACAAAATCCTCCTCCTGGTTTTAGCAATCAAGGCAATAAGTCTACTCAAGCTCAAGGTAGCTCTTCCCAAGCTAAAGCTCCAGATTCAAATCTGGAAGCTATGTTCAAACAACTATTGGAAGGTCAGTCTAGAACAGCAAAGGACATTGACCATGAGTTCAAGACTGTTCACTCCAAGATTGATAGTAGCTATACTGAGCTAAACAACAAGATAAGAGCTTTGGAGAGCCAGTTTGCTTCTATGAACTCTCAGCCAAGTCACCAACAAGGAACACTACCAGGAAAGGCCGAGGAAAACCCCAAGGAGCCAATGAAAGCAATCCCCTTGAGAAGTGGTAGAGAGTTACCTCCAAGAGTCCTCCCCAAGGATGGTGAGAAAATAGGTGGGGGGGGGGGGGGGGGGGGGGGTAGTCATCAACATTGATGATGAAGTTGTGATTGTAGATGAGAAGGTTGATGAAGAGATTCTAGAAAAGATTGTTGAAGCTAAGGGTAAAGGAAAGGTTGGAAAAGAGAAGAGAACACTGAAACATGGTGAAGTTGCCACTCCAACAAAAGAGTCTTCCTTTGTTCCTTCTCCCTATGAACCTAAGCTGCCATTTCCTGGAAGATTCAAGAAGCAACTTTTGGAGAAGTATAAAGCACTGTTTGAGAAGCAAATGAGTGAAGTTCAAGTCACAATGCCTATCATTGATGCCTTCATGATTGTCCCTCAGTACAACAAGTTCTTGAAGGATGCTGTGGCTGCTAAGAAGAAGGAAATGGAGGGAATGATGGTTCTTACTCATGAGTGCAGTGCCATCATCCAGAGATTGACAATCCCTAAGAAGCTAGAAGATCCAGGATGCTTTACTCTACCTTGTGCCATTGGTCCTTTGATGTTTGAGAGGTGTCTATGTGATTTGGGAGCCAGTGTCAGTCTCATGCCTTTATCTGTGGCCAAGAAGCTTGGATTCAGCCAATACAATAAGTGTAGACTCTCTTTGGTGCTTGCTGATCGCTCAGTTAAGTTTCCTATTGGTATCCTTGAAGACCTCCCTGTGATGGTGGAAAATTGTGAGATTCCTACTTATTTTGTGGTGCTAGAAATGGATGAAGAAACTAGAGACCCCTTGATCTTTGGAAGACCATTCTTAGCCACAGCAGGAGTCATTATCAATGTGAAGGAAGGCAAGATTGATCTTCATTTGGGGAAAGAGCACAATCTCCACTTTGACATCAAAGAAGTGATGAAGAAATCAACTGTGCAAGGCCAAGTGTTTTACATTGAAGAGATGGAAGCTCTGGCTGATGAGCTTCTTGAAGAATTGGCACTTGAAGAGTTGGCAATTAAGGATCCCTTGCAACATGCTTTGACAATGGATAAAGAAGTCCAAGTGGTTGAGAACAAGGAGAGTAATGCTTATGTGAGAATGCTGGATTCTCATAAGAAGATTGATGGTGAAGCTCAGTATGAGGAGCTTACACAAGAGGTTCACCAAGCTGCTTCAGCCACTCAACAAGAAGACACCCAACAAGATGATTGGAGTGAGCTCAAGGCACCAAAAGTGGAGCTCAAACCTCTTCCCCATGGTGTAAGGTACGCATTTCTAGGCCCTAATGAGTCATATCATGTCATTGTGAGTAGTGAACTTACTTAACTTGAGCTTTCTCAACTTTTAAATGCACTTAAAAAGTTTACAAAAGCATAAGATACATCTTGAGGATGAATCAATGACTTCTATAGAGCATGAGAGAAGGTTAAATCCTAACTTGAAGGATGTTGTAAAGAAGGAGATTATTAAACTCTTAGATGCTGGTGTTATCTACCCTATTTCAGATTTTAAATGGGTATCTCCTGTGCATGTTGTCCCAAAGAAAGGTGGTATCACTATGGTTAAAAATGACAAGGATGATTGATACCAACTAGAACCATAACTGGCCATAGGATGTGTATTGATTATAGAAAACTCAACTCTGCATCTAGAAAGGATCATTTTCCATTGCCATTTATTGATCAGATGCTTGAGAGCCTTGCAAACCATCCTTTCTATTGTTTTCTTGATGGGTATTCAGGTTTCTTCCAGATCCCCATACATCCCAGTGATCAAGAGAAGACAACATTCACATGCCCCTATGGCACCTTTGCTTATCGAAGGATGCCATTTGGGTTATGTAATGCTCCAGCAACCTTTCAAAGGTGCATGATGTCTATCTTCTCGGATCTCATTGAGGATACAGTGGAGGTATTCATGGATGATTTCTCTGTCTACGGATCTTCGTTTTCTGCTTGTTTGTCCAACTTGTGCAGGGTCCTACAGAGATGTGAAGACACCAACCTTGTGCTGAATTGGGAGAAGTGTCACTTCATGGTCAAAGAGGGGATTGTGCTTGGGCATATGATTTCAGAAAAGGGTATTGAAGTGGACAAGGCTAAGATTGAAGTGATGGTTAGTTTGCCTCCACCAAAGACAGTGAAAGACATCAGGAGCTTTCTTGGCCATGTTGGGTTCTATAAAAGATTCATCAAGGACTTCTCAAAGATTTCTAGACCAATGACCAAGTTGCTATGCAAGGAGGCTACTTGCAGCTTTGATGAAGAATGTCTTGAAGCCTTCAAGAAGATAAAAGGTGAACTTGTTAGTGCTCCCATTGTCCAGCCACCTGATTGGGATCTCCCCTTTGAGATAATGTGTGATACCAGTGATTTTGCTGTTGGGGCTGTTTTGGGGCAGAAGAAGGATGGCAAGACTCATGTGATTTATTATGCGAGCCAAACCTTGAATGATGCACAAATGAAGTATGCCACAACTGAGAAAGAGATGCTGGCCATTGTCTTCGCCTTTGAGAATTTCAGAAGTTACTTGGTGGGTTCCAAGGTCATTGTGTACACCGACCATGTAGCTTTGAGACATCTTCTAGCAAAGAAGGATGCCAAGCCAAGACTACTGAGGTGGATTCTTTTTCTTCAGGAGTTTGACTTAGAGATTAGAGACAAGCCAGGGATTGAGAATGGAGTAGCTGATCACTTGTCCAGGCTGAGAATTGAAGGTGGAATCCCTATTGAGGAGGGACTTAGACAAGAGCAGGTCATGGCTATCATGTCAGTGGTGGCAGTTATTGAGACTGGAAAGAAGATTGAAGAGGTTAAGGCAGCTGAAGAGAATGGGCCTTGGTATGCTGATTTGGTTAATTACTTAGCCACTGGGAAGGAGCCATTGGGTCTTGTGGGGTATGAGAAGAGGAAGTTCTACAGAGATTTGAAGAGATACTATTGGGATGAACCATACCTCTACACTCTTTGCAAGGATCAGATCTATAGAAGAGTGGTGGCTGATGAAGAAATTGAAGGAATTCTTACACATTGTCATGGATCTTCCTATGGAGGCCATTTTGCTACCTTCAAAACTGTCTCAAATGTTTTACATGCTGGGTTCTGGTGGCCACATATGTTCAAGGACACACAAGACTTCATCTCAAGATGTGACTCTTGCCAAAGGAGAGGGAACATTACTAAGAGGAATGAGATGCCACAAAACCCAATCCTTGAAGTGGAAGTGTTTGATGTTTGGGGGATAGACTTCATGGGACCCTTCCCTTCTTCTTGAGGCAACAAGTACATCTTGGTGGCTGTATACTATGTGTCAAAGTGGGTAGAAGCCATAGAAAGTCCCACAAATGATTCAAGAGTTGTGATCAAGATGTTCAAGAGCAATATCTTCCCAAGATTTGGAGTACCAAGAGTGGTCATAAGTGATGGAGGTTCACATTTCATCAACAAGCTGTTTGAGGGTCTTCTCAAGAAGAAGGGAGTGAAACACAAGGTTGCAACACTTTATCACCCTCAAACAAGTGGCCAAGTGGAAGTTTCCAACAAGCAAATCAAGGGCATCTTGGAGAAGATTGTGGGAACTAAAAGGAAGGATTGGTCAGACAAGCTTGATGATGCTCTTTGGGCATATAAAACAGCCTACAAGACTCCTTTAGGCACTACCCCTTTCAACCTTGTCTATGGGAAGTCTTGTCATCTACCAGTTGAGCTTGAATACAAGGCATTGTGGGGTGTGAAGCTTCTAAACTTTGACATCCAGAGTGCAAAGGAGAAGAGACTCCTTCAGTTGCATGAGCTGGATGAGATAAGGATGGATGCTTTTGAGAACTCAAGGATCTACAAGGAGAAAACCAAGGCCTTTCATGACAAGAACATCCTCAAGAATGATTTCAAGGCTGGAGATCAAGTCCTTCTTTATAACTCTAGACTGAAGTTATTTCCAGGGAAGCTCAAGTCAAAATGGTCTGGTCCATTTGTGATCAAGGAAGTGAAGCCTTATGGAGCTATTGTGCTTTGGAACAAGGAAGGAGGAGATTTCACAGTGAATGGACAGAGGGTCAAGCAGTACATGGCCACCACACCAAAGGAGATTGGGACATCAACCCCACTCTCTGATCCTTCCCTCGCCTAACCTCAAAGGAGGCAAAGTCAAGCTAGTGACTTTAAACAAGCTCACTTGGGAGGAAGTCCCATGGTTATCCTTGTAAATATTGCTTTAGGATTTCTTTTTAAAGTCTCTTGGAATATGTTGAGGCCATAGGAAGATGATGGCATGGGAATTAAGTTGGAAAAGCTTGAAAAAATGTGTGAGGCCGAGTGGACCGGGTAAAACGGACCGGGGTAAGCTACCAGGCCAAGAGAAAGATTGGAACGGCCGGAGAGAACGGACCGGGGTGAGCTACCCGGTCGGATCGAAGGAGAGACCGGGTGAAGCTGTCCGGGGTGTGCTACCCGGTCTGATTGATCGAGGGAGAGACCGGGTGAAGCTGTCCGGGGTGAGCTACCCGGTCGGGATCCCTTTCCCAGCAAGATCCGCGCATTGACCCGATGGAGCCCCACGACCCGCGCTTCGACCCGGCCGCGACCCAGGTAAGTGTTTCTTCCTCTAAACCGACCTAAACCCATCTAAAACCGACCCAAAACCCATCCAACCCGACCCAGAACCTCCCTAAAGCCATAATTCACCCTCTCTCTCCTCATTTCATCTTCTTCCCCAAATCAAAATCCTCTCTAGTCTCCAAGAACCAAAAACACCATAACTTTCTCAAATCTCAACCAAATCACCCCATTCTTTTTCCTAAATCAAAGTCTTTCACCCTTTAGTCTACTTCCTTGAATATTTTCTTCATTTCCCTTCATCCATAGCAAGGTATGAGTTCTTTAAGTTCAAATTCGTAACTCTCATGAACCTTAAAATTTTGAACATGAAATTTGAGCTTTTTCTTGCTAGATTCTTGTAAAATAGACTAGGGAAAGCTTATATATCATGCTGGGTAGTTGATTTCATGGTGGAATTGAGATTAATTTGAACTTTGAGAAATTAGGGTTCATGAGATTTGGGGGTTTTTCACAAAGTGCTTGTTTTAGGTTGTTTTTGGGGTAGATTGAATGCTAGGTTGCTGGAGAACTTCAATTGAGGCTGATTTCGAGCTTGGTGATGATTGATTATGGATTTTGCTACTTGTAGATTCTCATTGTTCATAAAAAAAAATTATTTGAACATGAGAATCCTCTAAGTTAGTTTAAAACCCATTATTTGCTTAATGCTTCATTTCTTATTGAGTGGTTGATCATTAGGGATGAACTCTTATGCTTTTGATCATATTTCTCTACTTGAGAATTTTTTCCTTTTTAAGCTCATTCTTTTCCAAGGTTTAAATTTCAGGTACTAATGGGGAGAAAGAATGAAGTTGAGATAGAGGCTGAGAAGCAAGAGCTTGCAGCAAGAGAGACTGCTCAGTTTGGGAAAGCATTGGGTTCACAACCTGGTTCAGAGGAGGAGCGTCGACAACAAGCTTTGGAAATGTTAAGGAAGAAAGCACAAGCCAAGTGGGATGGAAAGAGAGCTGTGGTTGATAAGAGTGTGGCTGATGTTGCTCACAAGCAAAACAAGAGGGATGGAAAGAGAGTTGATGTTGATGAAAGTGTGACTGATGGTGCCCACAAGCAAGCTCCTCCCAAGAGAGCTAAGGCGCCAAGAAGCACTAATGTTGGAGCTTTGGTTTTAGAGAAAACCAACAAAGAATCTGGTCATGCACCCTCTCTCACCACCAGAGCTAAGACTCAGTCTAGGAAAGCACCAAGTCCCATGGCAGAAAGTGAAAAGACCTTAAGCAGCAAGCCTTGGAAGTGAAATTGGCAAAGGAGAGAGCAAATAAAGAAGGCAATGGTTGAAGAGAATGAGAGTGAAGAGGCTGAGAAAACTTCTGATGATGAGTATGATGACCCTAAGAAATCCAAGTATGACAAAAGGGACAAGACCAAGAAGCCTACTGGAGCTGAGCTGGTGGATCTCTTGAGGAATGGTATTAATTAGCTCCCAACCAGATTTCTTGATAAGGTGATCTTGAAAGAGATGTATCTTGAAGATGAAGTTCAAGCCATGCTAGAACACATGAAGGTGGGAACTCTCTACACCAGGGCTCATCCTACTTACAAAGAAGTCTCTTGCCAATTATTGGCTTCATTGGAAGCAACCTTTTACACCTCCAAGCATGCACAGCAAGGATGGGGCAAGATCAAGTTCAAGATTGCTGGCAGGGTGCACTCCATGTCCTTTATGGAGATTGGTGAAGTTCTTGGTCTACAAGACCAGAAAAACCCTTTACTTTCCAAGCTCAAAACAGTCCCTAAGGCGAAGAGCATTGCAGATTCAATGTGGACTTTGTTGACAGGAAAGGAAAGGGGGGGAGCCAAGAAAGAGAAGAACACCTGCATCAGGCACCCTACTGTGCGCTATCTCCATAGGCTGCTCAACCACACCCTTTTCCAAAAGAAAGAGATAGGGAATGTTGCTGGAGAAGAGCTTAGGTTCCTTCACCAAACTGCACAACACTTTTCTTCCTTTCCTCAGCTCCCTGTTGTCCCGAATGATTTCTTCTCAGATTTTGGTATGGTTGGATTCCTTGTTCAGTGCTTCATACACTACAAGAGTTGGGCTTGGACAAACCGTGATTCAGGTCCTCAGATTGGGATTGGTGGATGGATAACTGCGCTGCTAGCTCACCTGAAGATTAGTTTGGGTAATGATGCAGCAGGTCCAACTTTCTTGGATGGATCTTACCTGAAGAAAGCTTAATTCCTCAGTGGAAGGTATAATGGGAGGTGTGTTTACTCCTATTTGAGAGGTGCCCAAAAAGTTGAGCTGCTGCTTCCTCAATATGAACTCACCAGCCTAGATACTCAAGGAGCAATCCGATTCGACATCAGTGAGCAGCACCTCCTTAAGATTCATGGAGCCCTAGGCCCTATGGTTTTTCCCAGGGGTGAAAAGGAAGCACCCAAGGTAGCTGTTTATGACCAAGGATACACCAGCAGAGCCACCATACATCTCTTTGGTCCTCCTCGTTACAAGTTCGGCCAGTGCACCAGTGTTTTGCCTCTTAGTCCCATTCGCCAGGCTCATGACCAGATTAGCACTCTTCAGAGGTGGAACAGAGCTCAAGATAGGACTATCTTCAAGATCACCAACAAGTGCAAAGAGCTGAGAAGAACTGTGAAGAGACAAGCTGAAGCTTCAGCTCAGTTTATGAGGAAAGTGGCTGATGTTCTGGCTAGGGGAGCTGTAGCTGGTTGTAAGGCTGAGGATTTTGATCTTGATGCTTTCAATGCCCCTCCTCCTCAGCCACTTCATGATCCTTCTGCGCCACAGACGAAGAAGCAAGCTCTCCGCCGCTTGAGAAACCCATACATCGTCCCATCCGAGTCCGGGAACAAGTCCCCTTCTCTAGACACCACTGATGAGGAAGATGATTCTGAGGGTGAGGCATCAGCCTCATCACACGCTCCATAGAGGTACTCCAAAACCTTATCATTGTATATACCATTTATCTTTGCATTTAGATTTTTCCTCTTTTGGGCCCTTCTCTACATTTAACAAACACAGAGACTGTGTGAATTAAGTGTGGGGGAGGTGTCAAGTTGCTGATCATCTTGTGTTTTATGTCATAAGCATGCATTTGTAGATAGTTATTGCATAGAAAAACCATAAAAATTTGATAAATTTGAAAAGCACAAAAAGAATCATGTAGTTGCATTAGGATTGAGTCTAGATCATTCACTTGCATAAAAAAATCATCATATAGGTTGCATCATGCATAAGGCGACAAGGATGATAGTTACCTTGTAAAGATGCTCATGCTAAGTTCTTAAAGTGATAACCTTTATAATCATAGTAAGTAGCTAGAGCAACCTTAGGATAGTTTGTAAACTACGAGCCTTGAAAACTCTTCCTAAAGCTCATTTGATTGATTGATGCTCTCTCTTTGAAGTTTACTCCTGTCTTATTTAGACTCTAAGTCTCTTGCCCATGGTCCCTTGTGTACTGAGTCATGGATAGTACAGTTGATTTGTCTCTCCCATTATTTGCCTATCTTTTTGACAAGCTCAAGTGGTACTCCACTCCCATAAGCCCTTCCTTCCTTTCAAGCTTATATTATTTTGATGAGTGAGGCCTTTTTCTGAAAGTCTTACGTGTGCATAATCTTGAGAGTATTGGGAACGACAATGCTTCTCCATTCTTGCTAGATTAGGCACTCTATTGTCTAGCTCATAGGATTGGGGGGTGAGTGTTGAAATTTTTTATTTGGGAATGTGAAAAGGTTATGAAAGAAAAGAATGAACTCTTAGAACTCAATATTTTTAGTCGTTTTGGGATTAGAAACTCTCTAGCTTCCATTTAAGATGAAAGTCTTGGCCCCCAAAGAAAAAAAAGAGAAGAAAAAGAAAAAAAAGAAAATAAATAAGAAAGGGGACTAGCGAGTTAAAAGAGAGCTAGAGAGGGTTTTAAAAAAGTATGAAGATCCCTTGTTAGACATCAAAAAAAAAAAGAGTTCTATATGAGAAAAGTGCCTTGAGTTCTTGGGAAGTATTTGGGTGAGTGATGTGAGTTGGGTTTGGCATTGTAGATAAGAGTATTCCATGTTTATGTTTGGGGGAAGGGTAGAACAATGGAGATTGAGCATTGTATGCATGAGTTGATCCGTTTCTTAGATAAATTATGTGCAATGTCAAGGCTACTTGTTTTGAGAGTTAACCACCCATTGAAAAACCCTTTGAACTTCTTGTTTCACTTTGCATCAAAGCCTTTTTCACCAAACCAAATGACTTGGACCATTTGACCATTTGCAAGAGATCTTTTGAGTTTGCTTAATGATTGTTAGAGAGTAAATGGATTTGTGGTTTATGGATTCATGAAGAATGAGTATAGGGATCAAAAGAGTTGAGATAGGCCTTGAGAAGTTAGAGTTGGATAAAGTGTTTGCTCTAGCTAGTTGGTATGATTATACAAGGTTATCAAGTTGAGAACTAAGAAGAGTATTCTTTTGGTTATGAGTCCCCTCCTTCAAACCTCTCCTCCTTAGTCCTTGCTAGTTTATTTGTGGACAAGTAAAGGACTAGTGTGGGGGAGTTGATGTCTTGCATATTTTCATTTTTTTAGCCTTCTTTATATTGCATTCTTTGTCTTGTAGGCTAAGGTTTAGGCATCTTTAGGATCCATTTTGCATTCATTTGTCCTTATCAGGTGTTGGAGTATGCTTCGGTGTGATTTGAGGTGTTTGGGAGCCTTATGACCCAAAAAGAAGGGAAGAATCAAGTTTGGCCATGAAAAGAGAAGTGAATTCATGAGATGGACGAGGTGGACCGGGGAGACTCGGCCAGGTAAGCTCACCCGGTCGGGAAATGTCGGGGAGAGGCCGGCCGGGATGGACAGGCCGGGATGATGAACCCGGTCGGGAGATGAGACGCGTCCAATGCATGATCCGGACTGGGAAGGACAGGCCGGGATGATGAACCCGGTCGGGACAAGGTCGAGATGGACAGGGACAGACCGGGATGGTTGGACCGGGTACACACACCCGGTCGGAGGCCGGACGGGACAAGCATGATCTGGACCGAGTTGGGCCACTTGGTCGACCCCAGACCGAAAATCAAGCCCTCCTTCTATTGGTTGAAGCCTAATTGAATCCAAGGACTTTTTAGTAATTTTTAATGATGTTCCTAGGTTTTCTAAGCCTAGTATAAATACTCTTGTTAGCCCTTAAGTGGGATTATGTTATTTTCTCTCTAAGAATACAAACATTTTGAGTAAAGCTTTGTCTTTGAATCATAATCTCATCTCATCTTTGTGTTCTTGATTGTTTGATTTCATCTCCTTTCTTTCTCTACATGTTTAAGCTTGAATCTCTCATGGGTTTAAGAGTAAGCATGTGGATTAGATTAGTGAGTAGATCCATTTAAGATTCATAGGTTAGGGTGATTGAGAGTGATTAAGTGTAGATCCAAGGTGCTTAGTGTTAGATCTATCCTTTCCTTGCTTGATTTGGCGTTCTTAATGCTATATTTGAGTTGGCCTCTCAAACATAGAGCTATAGGCATTTCATGCCCGGAAGGTGTTCTATGAAATGCCTGAACCAACTCATCTATGCTTTTAGCTTGCTTTACCTAAGGGATTAGTTGTTGAAGAAGCTAGGATTGGTATTAGACTCATTCTTAATGTTTGCATTGATCATTACAGTCAAAGGGATTTGATGTATTTGGGTGACCATTGCAAAAGATCATTCATCTAGGGATAGAGTTTGTTCAAGCATAGTATCTAGGCATAAGGCATTAGATTGATTGAAAATTTGGCAACTTGGATTGAACCTTAATCATTTAAGATCAAGTCCCTATACTCATGGGTCTCATCTCCTCATATTGAAAGAAAGTTTCATCTTTTATTGCATTTAAATATTGTCTTAGTTTAATAGTCATCTCTCTTAATGGTTGCATTTAGATTAAGCATATGCTTACATTCCCTTTGCTTTGTGATCACTTAGAACTGGTTTGACATCTTTTATATTACAACATTTGATAGGACCCTTGAAAAGTCCTTCATCATACGTCGGGTTCATCATTCTCGGGACGTCGTTTATAGGTGAGAATAATGAGCTAGGGATCTCGGATTGGCCGATCACGACCTCCTTTGGGTCAATGTCGATGGCTGTATTGAAGGAAGGATCACTCTCAGCACCTCGGAATACATGAACGTACTTGATTAACGGAACGTCGGTGGTGTTAGTTGTGGTCTTGAGTTCATGGTACGAGGTCCTCTTTTATGAGAATGGGGAAGAGTGGATGTGTATCTCTTTTTGTCTTGAGCTTAGTGCTCTTGTTTCTTGTAAAGTGAGAAGAAGAAGATAATGGAAAGTCACGTGTAGTCTCTTGTTCTTTTTCAGGTCCCTGGATCTATCTCAAAGATAACCATCTTTTTGTCATTTATAGGAGTTCGTCTCCTATCAATCAGCAAAGTAGTTGCACGTGATCACTAAGTCAACACCTAACTCCTCTTTACTAGGACGTGGAGCTAATGAGTACTATTCGGTGGGCATTTGACTTAGTCCATATTTGAATGCTTTTATTCGTTTAGATTATTTGACGGTTCGATCATCAAGCCGTTTATACAGAACCGAAGGATGGTTAAATCACCAACGACTTAGAGCTTGCGCCGGGATGGTTTTGACGAATTCTCCGAGTTACGGGCCTTTATTCTACTGGGCTTCGTTCGGCCTGTTTCAATTCTGGCCCAACCTCGAGGTTGATAGAAATTGGGTCCAACAATAATCGATTAGGTCATTAATGCTTGTCTGAGGAAGCATCGATCGATGCTCTGGCCATAGCATCGATCGACACTCGCCCTTGTTCGCATGCGAAAGCTGGAACAAAGACTTAGACATACGATTAGTAATTGGATACGAGAGCTGAATTACTTGCTTATTAAAATCAATTTCTATAATTGAATTAATAAACCATTAGCATCCTTGAATTGTAGTTTTGAATCTCTTGATTGATTTATCCCTAGGTCTAGCTATTTTTCTTTATTGTTTACAACTTCAACCCACTGAACAACTGCCGTATTCACATTGCTTTCATTTATTTACTACTTTCATATTTACTTTATAAACTTGTTTGCCTAGCTTAACATTGATTTCTATAGTCTATTGTGTGCCCTAGCTCTCTGTGGATTCGATCCCTAAGTACTACGATTGAACCTCTTATTTGAGAGAGTAATTCACTCCTTAGGGTAATTTGAGTGATATCAAATTTGGCGCCTTTGCCGGGGAGCTTTGATCGCCATTAGACTTGACTAATAGGCTTAGTCTAGGTTTTTAATTTCTATTTTAAATTACTTACAAAAATTGTTTCTTGTTTTTCAGGTACATGGCTATCAGTACCAGAAGCAGCAAGGACGAATTACTTTTCTTCTAAGACCCAGCACGTTTGGAACGCTCAATCCGCAAGGAAAAACACGCAGGATCACTCGACACCCCTCTACTACGTCGATTGACACCTGTGGCAGAGCAATGATTGACAGTTCAACTCGAGCATCTATCGATACCAGTCTGCGAGCAGACATGATCACGACACTTGTGCTACAGATGGATGAGAATGGAAACCTGCATGACCCTGACGGCCATCTGTGTAATGCAGCAGATGAGGCTGCTCGATCAAGGACACTTGCTGACTACATTCGTCCAGATGAATACTACGCTAACAGAATAGCCATTCGCCTACCAGATATCCAGACACAAAATTTCGAGGTGAAGCCACAGTACTACACACTCGTGGCACAGATACCTTACTCTGGGTTATCTCACGAGCATCCTATGGACCATCTGGAGAGATTTGAGGATCTTATAGCTGCTATCCGTATGGACGAAGTCCCTGAGGACTACCTGCTTTGCCAGCTTTTCAAATATTCACTTGTTGGAGAAGCTTCGCATTGGCTTAAGCAGCTACCACCAGGATCTCTTACATCCCGGACCAACATCCAGAATGCATTCCTGCGTAAATTATTTGGTGAAGAACGGGCTGAAGAAATAAGAGCTAAAATGTGGACATTCTCTCAGGGACCTACAGAAGCTTTCAAAAGCTCTTGGGAGAGGTTTAAGAGATACCAAAGGGACTGTCCACATCATGGTTTTATGGAGATTCAGCTGTTGATGAAGTTCTACAAGGGTATTGATGTGCGATATCGTGTGATGATGGATACTGCAAGCGAAGGAAACTTTGAGACAAGGACCCTAGAGGAAGCTAAGAGACTGATTGAGAACTTGGCGTCCAGGAACAGTGCCAAAAATCTGGATATGCACATGATAAAATCAGCTGTAACAGATGACGACAAGATTGTTGAGGCTGAGACTGGTTCTATACATGAAGTCTCATTGGTAGAGCAAGCTATATACCAGGATAATGATCAGTACCATTTAGAAGAGATGGAATTTATGCTAGAGAAGCTCTTGAAAGATCAGCAGGAGATGACTGAGGATTTGAATCTGCATTTGGATTCTCTCTGCAAAGAGGTGAATGGAAGATTAGAAACCATAGATACCTGTGTCAAGATGCTATACACCCAAGCCTCTCAGACTGCAGAAGCTGTGAAGAAGCAAGAAGCTCTGTTCAAAGGGGAAGCTGTGGAAAGTGAAAGACACCAGGTTGATGACATCTTTGATAATGAATTTGGGGAAGTACTTGGGCAGGAGAAGCTGGAAGAAGATGATTTTCTAGTCGAAACTTCTATGTCTGTAGGCAGCTCGTACTGGTATCGACCGACACCAACAGCTGAGCGTCTACCGACACCATCAGACAAGCATCGATTGACACCACTTTTGGGATTGGACAAGACTGTTCGAATTCAGAGCCACTCAGATTTCGCCGCTCGACAAGCCAGGAAATCCAGAGTGCACAACATATGCTTCTCACATCCTTTTGCAAAGCTTAAAGCACTCCTTATTACTGAGATGGTAGACAAAGGAGAAGAGTCTATTTAGGAGGCTTTCACACAAGAATGATAAAGCTTCAGAGAGTAGCAACCGAGACTTGGTTTGGAGCAAGTTCTCATTTTCATCCGGACTGAATTAGATCTCCAAAGTCAAGCTAATGACTAAAAATAAGCTCTACGTGGAAGGCAACCCACTATTAGGTAAAAGGACAAAGATCTGATTGAGACGAGTTTGCACAAGAATCGACGATGACTAGCTAGCATCGATCGACAGAGCATGAAGAGTATCGATTGCCACTTAACTGTGTTGGTTGACACTCACATCCAGTCATGTATACCGTTTTCCTTGTTAAATTTTGTCCTTATGATTTATTTTCCCACCAATCTTAGACTGCATAACACTGGTCACGGTGTTGTTTAAGTCTAGGGGAGGTTCTACTGATATTGTGTTATAGTTAGTTAAAAAAAATCCAAGTAGACGATTGCTCATCACATCGACCAACGAGGTCATGTCGATATCGATCGACATTACATCACTTGCGACAATCGATGCATCAATTTACACATCGATCAATATTCAATCTGGTCAGGTATATCGATTCTACTTGTTACGTTGAGTACTTATGATTTATGTTCTCACCATAACTCCGACTAGATTTACACTGGGGACAGTGTAATTTAAGTCTGGGAGGATGTTTACTGATATCTAGTTTATTTTGAGTCTTATAAAATGTTTTCAAAAATTTTTTTATTGAGTCAAGAAGGAGATGATGAACTTTTTCAATTTTTACATGTTATCTTACCACTCTCTAGCACCATTCTTAGATTTACTGACTGCAGAATGTACTAGAGATACCAAAGTGGATCACCTGTCAACTATGACCACACTTGCTGAGAATGTTTGAAGGAACCAAAGTTGACCTCCAACCTAATTTGACTTTACTGCTTGTCTTGGGGCTTGGTATACATTGGATCGGATTCCTCCTGTAAGTCTGGAAGGTAAAAGTCTGTGTGTTTCTGGTTCCCTTTTCTCTCTCTCTCTCTTCAAGCACCCTATATATAAAAGATTGAGATGATTTCCTGGAAGATGCAGAGGGGTAGGACTGTCTCTTGTGACCCCAGTATTCTAATTCAGAAGGGAATGATCACACACTGTGGAAACGAGGGGGTAGGAGTGTCTCCTGTGACCCCGTTATTCGCTACCCTTTGTCAAAATAAGAGCTACAAAAGTAGAAAAGTCAATAAGATGAACAAGATGGACTGCACCAGCATCACTGTTCATTGAAATTAAAACTATAAGGGTTCAGAGAAGAGAGAAAGAGGGAAGAAAGGGATCAGAAAAGACTACCTGTGTGTTCAGAAACTTGCTTGAGTAAGAACCCATGTGTCCTTTGATCGATACTCCCAAGGTAAAGCCTATACTTTTATTTATGCAAAGAAATGAGGTTAGTAGAGGGGTTAGTCAGACAGGATTTGCTAAGTTGCTGGCTAGATGAATTTGGTTGCTAAGTCAGGATATGGTATATAAAGTGCTTCTAAAGTTAGGAGATATTTGATGTGGCTTGCAACATTGTAGAGGTGATGATTCTAAGTTCAAATATTTTGTGAGTCCCTACTGTTTTCAAACCTCTTTCAGAGAGACTGTCTGTTTGTTTTGCTTGAGGACAAGCAAAAGGGTAAGACTGGGGGAGTTGACATACCATGGATTTGACCCAATTTTACCCATGTTATATGAGTGCTTTAAGATATAATTATTATGTTTTGGAGTCTATTTAGTGTATTTACAGGTTTAGGTACGTTTGGGAGAAATATGGTGATTTTGGTGCCTTTGGAGTGCAGAACTGCGCAGATGCGTCAGATGTTTAGCTATGTATGGAGACCTTTCCACCGTTAGATTGATCTGCTCTTTTGACACAAGATATAACATTGAGTTAGCTTTCTAATTCCACCGGTTTGGGGTGAATCATAATTCTGTAGCAGAAGTTATGCCCGTTTTACTGAAGAGTGATCAGTCTGGCTCGCGAGAGGAAGCTGTCGAGAAGATGAATGGATGTCGATCGACGCCACAGCCTTGGTGTCGATTGACATGGATCCCAGAATGTGGGCCGAGTATGCTTTATGACTGATGGAAACCCAAAAGTCACCACAAATTACCAAGATGCCCCTGCACGACCTAAAATCGTATTTATGTGTTTTCTAAGCCATTGTTGACGGCTACGCTTTCTTTACTTCATTATTCTTGTTTTAGGGTAGGAGAGAAGATCAATTCTCCTTCAGAGATTTATTGGAACTCCATTAGCTTTATCATTGCTTTCTATTCTATAATATTATTCAGCCTATGATTTGTGTTACTGCTTGCATGTCTGAGCAATCATCTTGTTAGATTTAGGGATTTCATGAGCTTAATGTCAAATTGATAATCAATTAGAATTGCTAGGTTATCTATGATTTCTACACCAGGGTGATTTGTAATACTAGAATCTGGAATAGTTAGAATAACATGAAAGTGTGACTGACTGTTTGAATCTAGAATCATAGGACAATTGGGAGCACGAAAGCGTAATCAATTAACGGAACCCGAATCCTGCTGGATTGGATACTTAGGCGCATACGAGAGTTGGTCTAAGAATCTAGTTGAACATAATCAATTAGGTCATTAATGCTTGTCTGAGGAAGCATCGATCGATGCTCTGGCCATAGCATCGATTGACGCTCTCCCCTTGTTCGCATGCGAAACTGGAACAAAAGACTTAGACATATTATTAGTAATTGCATACGAGAGCTGAATTACTTGATTATTAAAATCGAGTTCTGGAATTGAATCAATAAACCATTAGCATCCTTGAATTGTAGCTTTGAATCTCTTGATTAATAAATCCCTAGGTCTAGATATTTCTCTTTATTGTTTACAACTTCAACCAACCGAACAACTGCCTTGTTCACATTGCTTTCATTTATTTACTGCTTTCATATTTACTTTATAAACTTGTTTGCCTAGCTTAACATTGATTCTATAGTATATTTTGTGCCCTAGCTCTCTGTGGATTTGATCCTTAAGTACTACGATTGAACCTCTGATTTGAGAGAGTAATTCACTCCTTAGGATAATTTGAGTGATATCAGATGTTGATATTTCAGATATGGAGGCACTGATCTTAGGCCTTGGTCGGATCAAAGAAGCCATGAATGTTCATGGTTTGGCCGGACTGTTCATGGTCGAGATCTATATGGTGTGGTCCGATTCATGGAATTCTGTTTATGGAAATATCTTAGTTGGGATTTATCTTGAATTATCATGAATTTTAATTAGTTTTTGGACCACTTTTGAAAGTTGCCAGATTTGGTATTTATAAGTGTGTTCGATGTTTAGATGTGATCCAGCCATGCAGTGTGATGGATTCTTGTGTTGATATCTAATCTTGTGTTTGTGTATGTTGGATCCAGGACCAGACTTGGACCGTGGTAAGGGAAAAGCACCGTGAGGACCGCGGCCATGGGAAGATGTGTGGTGAATGGGTCGATCTTGTTAACTGTGTTATCTTAGTAGCCTATTGTGCAACTTGTGAACTTATGTTAGCCTAGTGTGCAACTTGTGTGTTATGAACGAATGAATGATGTTTGATTCTGTTTATCTATCTATGAAGTATTTATGTTGCCTTATTGACTCTGATTGTTTGAATATGTTTCTATGAACCTCAACTACTGATAATTACTTAGAAAAATGCTGTACTTGAAATGGAATCAAACTAGTTGAATTGTTTGGTAAGACTGCGGTCTGGTTGGGTTGAGGAATCCAGGATCGGGTCTTACGAAAATACCCAAGAACACAAGAACATGATGAAATTTAGATTCAAGATCAAACTTTCTCCAAAGAGTTTTTGTGTTTCAAGAGAGAATAAAACTTAGATTTCCCAAAGGGGTTTACAAGAGTATTTATATGAGGCATGAAAGCCCTAAAAACATAAAGAGAAAAATCTAAAAAGCCTTTGGAGTCACTTATGTTTTGACCAATAGGAAACCAGCAAAAGGAAAAAGCTGGTCGACCCGGGATGGAAAATCAGGCCGTGACCCCCATCCAGCCAACCCGCGGCCGTCCTTGATCCTTCTCTCCTCGTCCACACCCGGGTGGTCGACCCTGCGTCCCGTCTAGCCGCGTGAATCCCTCGTCCATCGTCTTGTCCAGACCGCGCGGGTGAGGAATCCAGGGCAGGCCATCCCGTGCCAACTTCAGGCCTTGTCCTCCTTTGTCCTGGCCACGCGGGTGTAGGATCCGGAGGCGTCCAACCTGCGTCCAGCCTCTTCTCTCGCACAGCACGTCCGGCCGAGCGGGTATTCCATCCCGAGTGGTGCACCCCAGGTCAGGCTCGTCCTGGTCTATGGTTTGGCTTGTTCAAACTTGGCCAAACTCCATCCTTCACCTCTTTTTGATCACAAAGCTCCTAAACACCTCAAATAACTCCATATACACTCCAACACCGGATAAAGACTCATGAATGAAATATCGACCCTAAAGATGCCTAATTCATAATCTACATGATCAAAATGCACAAGATATGATGGCTAAAAACATGTAAATATGCAAGATATCAGCTTCACGCATACCCGAGATCTCTGGAAGCTTTACCCCAACATCACTAAGATCTTTTCTGTATTTGGAGACCACCTTCTTCTGAGCTTTGGTGAGGACCCTTTGTGGAAAAGGGAGCTGGTCATAGTGTGACAGCTAAACCTCAGTGGTATCCTCCAGCTTAACCTCCTTCAGTTTGTTGTCAGCTTTCTTCCCAACTTGTTTCTCAGCCCTGGGCTCAGCTTTCTGTATACTTTTTACTTCAATCTTCTTGGCAGCGTCCCTCAGAATCTTTGCTTCAGCTATGGCCACAACAAATCTCTCAACTTCCTGAAGCTTAGTTCCAAACATCAGTCTTTAAATCTCATCCTCCTCTTGCAGATAATCACTTGACTCAGTCTCTGAAGAAGTAGTTGAGAGAATAACATTGCAAGACTCCTTGGGATTCTTCTCTGGTTTCCCTGGTAGAGATCCCATTGGGCTCTTGGAAGTTGAAGGCATAGATGCAAATTGAGTCTCCAAGGCTTGAAAGATATGACATCGCTGCCTGTTAGGTTAGGCATATCGCGTCTCAGACGTTTGTTGGTCTTTTGAGTTAGAGAATCCGATTACCCCTCCTTCTAGCGCCAAACTGCGGGAACCGAAATTCGCACTGTCGATTTTCCGTAAAATAAGGGAAGCCAAGTTGACTCAACTTTCCCATAGATCTCGGATTATCTGCGAAGACACACCAAAGCGAAAGAGACACGCAGTAACAGAAAAATCGAAAGTAAGTTGCACAGAGGGGTATTATAGATTGATAAGAATAAAGTTACAGGATTTCCGAGAGACAAGACGGGCAGAGATTCGTTAGCCAAGTCGGATTTCAGAACAAAGACGAATCGAGACTAAGTGAAATCAAAACGCCTAAAATTCTAAGTTCCCTTATCTCTCGAAGACTTAGAAATCGAGAAGAAATCAGTCAAGAAATCGAGATTAAGCTAGCCGGGTTCTTCTAGGTCTAGGTCTCTCCTTCCTGCGCTGTTAGCTTTAGCTTCCCTTATATATGCCCTCTAGGTCGGTTTGAGCGTTTCTCGGAAACTTCCCTTTTTCTTCTCGATCATCATTATCTTGGAAACTTGACATATATCTTTCGATTTCGCGAGATTGCATCTTATCTTGCAAGTAAGATTAGCCGTCATACATTGTTGGGCTTAATTCCGAATAGAATCATAAGTGGTTCTAGGCCGTGTTTTAGGCCTCTTCGGACCTTTTTCCGACTTTAAACGTTTTTACGAATTCTACGAAAGCGCGCTTCTTAGTATGACATCGATTCAACGAGGAAGTTCATATTTCTCGTAAACGGCTGTGGTGTTTAGTGAACCGTCGCCGTTTCTTCGTTCGGGAATATGAACTTTGGCAGTTTTCCTCGTAATATTTCCACAGTAACTCCGATCGAGACGAAATGAGGGACTGACCCATCGAGGTTCGAAAGGACGGCACAAGGTTGGATCCAACTCGCCGAACGGGCGAATTGGATGTCTTCAAGAGAGAGAACTCGCCAACCTGGCGAGCAGGACTGGCCCTGCTCGCCCAACGGGCGAGTTGCTCGACTCCGGGAGGTGCAACTCGCCAACCTGGCGAGCAGGACTGGCCCTGCTTGCCCAAGGGGCGAGTTGCTCGACCCCGGGAGGTGCAACTCGCCAACCTGGCGAGCAGGACTGGCCCTGCTCGCCCAATGGGCGAGTTGCTCGACTCCGGGAAGTGCAACTCGCCAACCTGGTGAGCGGGACTGGCCCTGCTCGCCCAACGGGCAAGTTGCAGGACTCCGGGAGGTGCAACTCGCCAACCTGGCGAGCAGGACTGGCCCTGCTCGCCCAAAGGACGAGTTGCTCGACTCCGGGAGGTGAAACTCGCCAACCTGGCGAGTTGCTCGACTCCGGGAGGTGCAACTCGCCAACCTGGCGAGCAAGACTGGCCCTGCTCGCCCAACGGGCGAGTTGCTCGACTCCGGGAGGTGCAACTCGCCAACCTGGCGAGCAGGACCAGCCCTGCTCGCCCAACGGGCGAGTTGCTCAACTCCGGGAGGTGCAACTCGCCAACCTGACGATCAGGACTGGCCCTGCTCGCCCAACGGGCGAGTTGCTCGACTCTGGGAGGTGAAACTCGCCAACCTGGCGAGCAGGACTGGCCATGCTCGCCCAACGGGCGAGTTGCTCGACTCGGGGAGGTCTGACTTGCCATTTCGATTAGCCTGACGTTCCTTTCGAGTTTTTCGGGAACTTTTGTTGAGAATGGACGAAGATGCACTTTTTTAGAAGTCAATTTCGAGGTAACTGTTTTTGACCCCAACAGTTAGCTCCCCAGCTCGCAAGTTTCGAAGACAATTCTTGCGGGCGAGTGATAGCGATAAGTCAGTACTGGCGATTAGAAAATTGGGTTTCCTCGAAATTTTTGCCATATTTATTTAATGCGAAAAAGTGTTTCAACTTTTTCTATAAATAAGCAACTCCTCTTCATTCTCTTCAAACCATATCAACTTTCAAATCCTCCTGGCTTTGCTTCTTAGAAATCTTTTGTTGTCAAGATGTCTTCTTCCATCAATGTTAAAAAGAGTTGTGACATTGAGGCGAGCAAGGCCACCGGCGCAGGTCCGTCGGACCCAGCTGCTGCGGGTGCCGTTCCCGCTCATATCGTGGAATTCCTCTCTTTTCAAAGCGAGCTGGAACGCAGTGAGGCTGGAGAGGCGGCAAACCATGCGCCCAATGCGTCTCCAAGACCCACACCCACGTCTGTTGTCCCAACACCCGCTGTTGCTGCTAAGGGGGTTGTCGTTGTAGACACGCTAAAGCCTGAAACTGAGGTTCACCCCTCCGGCTCGTCTTCGACTCCGGTTCATATCGCTGACGTCGAACCGGTTCTCGAGTCGATGCCTCCTCCTCTCCCTGCCAAGAGAGAGACGGTCTTGGGACTACCAGCCCCAAGCGCGATCCCGGCCGTGGCGCCGAAGAGTCGCAAAAGACCAGCTGCCAATCCCGATGCGGCAAAGAAGAGGAGATGCACTAGGGATACCGAGGCTGGTGCTTCGTGCGGTTCAGGGTTGATGTCGCGGCAGCGCTCCAAGGTTTGAAGTTTCTTTATATATATATATATTTTTTTTTTTTTTTGTGTGTGCGCGTGCGCCCGTCTTTTCTCGATCACCTTCTTGATTCTCTTTTATCTCGCAGTTTATTTCGTTGATCGATGAAATGATCAACGAGTGCGGATCAGAGGTCGATCGTCTTGCTAAGGAGCTGAAGGAGTCACGAGAAAGATCGTCGCAGCTCGAAGGGAAGTTGAAAGTTATCGAGGACGCTCACTCCCTCGAGATTGCTCAGTTTGAATCTCGGGTTGGCGAACTCGAGCGAGACCTTGGCAAGAATGCGAGTTCTCTGCTTAATGCAAAAGAAGCAAAGGTGGCAAAGTCCTCGGAGTTGCGTTGGTTAAAACGTAAAGTCAAGGGAGGAGAGGAATCGACGGCTTCCGCGATCGAGGGGGCCAGGGAGTCCGTGCGCGCCGAGTTTCGGAGCCGTTTGGCGAGGATCGCAAATGCTTTCGATTCCCCGTCGGTTATACATGCGAGGGATCTTGCCTTGGCTAGCGTCGATGGGGGGGGGATAAGCGAGGCTCAGCTGTTTCTCGGGGAAACGCCCCCATCTCCACGAGCTGAAGAGGCCAGACTTTCGATTCGTAAAGCGGCGTTAGCGGAAGAGAAGGGCGACTTCGATCTTATCCTCGCGGGCCTGAAGTCTGAGTGCACCCTCCTGCCTTGCTCCAGAATATCCGAGGATCAGGATCCCATAGCTGAGGATGGTGGTTGCGCGGCTTCGAACTCAGAGAGGATGATCGGTGAAGATGAAGCTCCGGGTGCGGAGGAGTTCTAAGTTGGTAGTCGCGCATCATGTTTTGTTGCTGGCTGATATCTTGCATATTTACATGTTTTTAGCATCCATATCTTGTGCATTTTGATCATATAAGTTAGGAATTAGGCATGTTTAGGTCCACTTTGCATTCATTTGTCTTTATCAGGTGTTGGAGTATGCTTTGGTGTGATTTGAGGTGTTTGGAAGCCTTATGGCCCCAAAAGAGATGAAGAATCAAGTTTGGCCATGAAAAGAGAAGTCAAATCCATGATCTGGTCAAGACAAAGATGAGCATGGAAGGAGGTCTTAGAAATATCTTCTGCTGCTAAGATTTTGTGGAGACACAGCAAATGGAGTTAGCTTTCCAATGGAAGTGTTTTCAAGTCATTTGGAGCTATATTGGAGGAGTTATGATCAGTTTACTAGAAGCATATCAAGCTGGCCGGGTAGATCAGTCCGGGTTCGAGCACCCGGTCGGAACGCTGGACGACCAGGCTGGGGAGGCAGGACCGGGTAGGCTGGTCCGGGATGAGCTACCCGGTCGGGAGAAGCTGGACGGCCAGAACAAGGCTGGTCCGGGTTGTTTGGACCGGGTTGGGTCATTTCCTCCACCCCTGACCGAATTTCAAGCTGTTTTCCTATTGGTTATATCTTCCAATTTCGCGAGATTGCATCTTATCTTGCAAGTAAGATTAGCTGTCATACATTGTTGGACTTAATTCTGAATTGAATCGTAAGTGGTTCTGGGCCGTGTTTTAGGCCTCTTCGGACCTTTTTTCCGACTTAAAACGTTTTTACGATTTCTTCGAAAGCGCGCTTCTTAGTACGACATTGATTCAACGAGGGAAGTTCATATTTCTCGTAAACGGCTGTGGTGTTTAGTGAACCGTCGCCGTTTCTTCGTTCGGGAATATGAACTTTGGCGGTTTTCCTCGTAATATTTCCACAGTAACTCCGATCGAGACGAAATGAGGGACTGACCCATCGAGGTTCGAAAGGACGGCACAAGGTTGGATCCAACTCGCCGAACGGGCGAATTGGATGTCTTCAAGAGAGAGAACTCGCCAACCTGGCGAGCAGGACTGGCCCTGCTCGCCCAACGGGCGAGTTGCTCGACTCCGGGAGGTGCAACTCGCCAACCTGGCGAGCAGGACTGGCCCTGCTTGCCCAAGGGGCGAGTTGCTCGACCCCGGGAGGTGCAACTCGCCAACCTGGCGAGCAGGACTGGCCCTGCTCACCCAATGGGCGAGTTGCTCGACTCCGGGAAGTGCAACTCGCCAACCTGGTGAGCAGGACTGGCCCTGCTCGCCCAACGGGCAAGTTGCAGGACTCCGGGAGGTGCAACTCGCCAACCTGGCGAGCAGGACTGGCCCTGCTCGCCCAAAGGGCGAGTTGCTCGACTCCGGGAGGTGAAACTCGCCAACCTGGCGAGTTGCTCGACTCCGGGAGGTGCAACTCGCCAACCTGGCGAGCAAGACTGGCCCTGCTCGCCCAACGGGCGAGTTGCTCGACTCCGGGAGGTGCAACTCGCCAACCTGGCGAGCAGGACCGGCCCTGCTCGCCCAACGGGCGAGTTGCTCAACTCCGGGAGGTGCAACTCGCCAACCTGACGATCAGGACTGGCCCTGCTCGCCCAACGGGCGAGTTGCTCGACTCTGGGAGGTGAAACTCGCCAACCTGGCGAGCAGGACTGGCCATGCTCGCCCAACGGGCGAGTTGCTCGACTCGGGGAGGTCTGACTTGCCATTTCGATTAGCTGGACGTTCCTTTCGAGTTTTTCGGGAACTTTTGTTGAGAATGGACGAAGATGCACTTTTTTAGAAGTCAATTTCGAGGTAACTGTTTTTGACCCCAACAGTTAGCTCCCCAGCTCGCAAGTTTCGAAGACAATTCTTGCGGGCGAGTGATAGCGATAAGTCAGTACTGGCGATTAGAAAATTGGGTTTCCTCGAAATTTTTGCAATATTTATTTAATGCGAAAAAGTGTTTCAACTTTTTCTATAAATAAGCAACTCCTCTTCATTCTCTTCAAACCATATCAACTTTCAAATCCTCCTGGCTTTGCTTCTTAGAAATCTTTTGTTGTCAAGATGTCTTCTTCCAGCAATGTTAAAAAGAGTTGTGACATTGAGGCGAGCAAGGCCACCGGCGCAGGTCCGTCGGACCCAGCTGCTGCGGGTGCCGTTCCCGCTCATATCGTGGAATTCCTCTCTTTTCAAAGCGAGCTGGAACGCAGTGAGGCTGGAGAGGCGGCAAACCATGCGCCCAATGCGTCTCCAAGACCCACACCCACGTCTGTTGTCCCAACACCCGCTGTTGCTGCTAAGGGGGCTGTCGTTGTAGACACGCTAAAGCCTGAAACTGAGGTTCACCCCTCCGGCTCGTCTTCGACTCCGGTTCATATCGCTGACGTCGAACCGGTTTGTTGGTGTCAAAATCAGTCGCGACGGAATTAATGACTGAAAGTCTCTAGAAAGTATTTCTTGAAACGAAAAGTCTCGGATAATTTCTAAAAGGAGTTATACGAGATTTTCTCAAATTAGAATATCCACTCTCTGTGAGATCGGAAGACTACGGGCGTGCGTGGACGAGAATCCCCGGAAAGATCGGTCCGCTCGCCCAACGACATCAAGATTCGATCACCACAAAAACCCTAAACATAAAAGAATCTGCCTCGAAACTTCGAAGAGGTCGTTCTCTCAAACCGTGAGGAACCAGCAAACGATCAATATATCAAATCGAAGCCCTCGCCGAGATCTACAGCCTGGCGCCGGCGGCACCCCGGCCTGGCGCCGGCGGCACGCGCCACGCGGGCCGGACTGGCGCCGGCGGCACCCGACACGCGGGCTGGCCTGGCGCCGGCGGCACCCGTGACGCGGGCCGGCCTGGCGCCGGCGGCACCCGGCCTGGCGCCGGCGGCACCCGTCCTAGCGCCGGCGGCACCCGTCGCACGGGCTGGCCTGGCGCCGGCGGCACCCGGCCTGGCGCCGGCGGCACCCGTCGCACGGGCTGGCCTGGCGCCGGCGGCACCCGGCCTGGCGCCGGCGGCACCCGTCACCCGGCCTGGCGCCGGCGGCACCCATCATGCGGGCTGGCCTGGCGCTGGCGGCACCCGACCTGGCGCCGGCGGCACCCGACCTGGCGCCGGCGGCACCCGTGACGCGGGCCGGCCTGGCGCCGGCGGCACCCGTCGCACGGGCTGGCCTGGCGCCGGCGGCACCCGGCCTGGCGCCGGCTGCACCCGGCCTGGCGCCGGCGGCACCCGTCGCGCGGGCTGGCCTGGCGCCGGCGGCACCCGGCCTGGCGCCGGCGGCACCCGTCGTGCGGGCTGGCCTGGCGCCGGCGGCACCCCGGCCTGGCGCCGGTCGACGGCCCTCGTCCTGGTCTCGGTCCCATCTTGTTCGGTCTGATCCCATCTTGGCTTGTTTGGATCAATCATCATGAGTTTGGGACGATCACGGCTACGGAATAAACATCCTACGACTCGATTGGAATCGTCCTCGATGTTTTACGACAAAAACTAGAAGGATTGGATTTCTCGTAGAAGATATCGTATAGAACAAGGTCGATTAACTTGAACATCGATCCTTTAGGTTATACGGTTTATTTTACGAGAAAGATAGTCTTTCCGAGAAATCGTATAAAACGTTTAACGACTTAAGACAAGTCCACGGACTAACTTATGAATTTAGGAATTCAGGCCCAATCAGGCTATGACGGTTTGTCCGATATCCCGAACATCGGATAAACATCAAGTCACCGAAAACTCGAGGATAATTACAAAGATCGACGAAAATGGAATACTTCCTGAAGAGATAAGCTTGGGCCCAAAGGCGAGGTCCATCATCCTAAGGCAAACCGACCTTGGAGTGGATATATAAGGAGAGCAAGGGCAGAAGAGAAGGGGATCCGAAAATCCTAGATTGGAGACTTAGAGCATCCTGCTAGCTTAGAGAACTTAGAACTTAGGCGGTTAGGCCAGCGAGGCAGGACTCAGAACGTCTGGCCGCCTCTTGTTCTAGTTTTATCTTCTCCGCAGACCTACGTTCCTCTCGGAAGGATCTAACTATACTTTTACTCAGAGCTTCGCACATAGAAACCCTAGGCATTATCTTCGACATGCCCGCTTCTATGACCAACGCTCATATTAGACGAACCAGGCCCTAGAACGTCTGGCCGCCTCCTGCTCACAAATCTCCGCTCCTCTCGGAAGGATCGGACAATTCTTTTACTTAAGAGCTCCGCACATAGAAACCCTAGGCGTTATCTTCGACATGCCTGTTTCTATGACAAACGCTCATACTAGACGAACCCGCCCAGACGGTTCGATCTCTTGTTCAATTCTTTCTAACTGAACTACGTCCGACTTGATCCTCGAAAGGGGTACGTAGGCAGCCTTTCTTAAGGTCCAGTCTCAAATCTTAACAAATCTTTTTCCGTATTTATTCGGTCACTTGTCGTTGGCTGTCGCAGAGAATCCGGACCTTCAAGGAAAGTCGGGTTAACTTGGCTTTCCTCCGCAATCTTATTCATTAAAATTGACGGTGTGAATTTCGGTTCCCACAGTTTGGCGCTAGAAGGAGGGGGGGACGGATTACTCTTACTCATACGGCCGCAAAGCGCTTGATCGAACCAATGTCCAGAAATATGAAAGAAAAAGTTGCAGTTTGCGTCAACGATGGTAAAACAACTCCAGCAGCGACTGTTCCTATGGCCAACGCTTACGCAAACGCCACGGTGCTCGAGCAAATCAAAAACCTAGCTGCGGCTTTCCGCCACAGGAAGAGCACAAAAACGAGCTCGCAATTTCTCTATCTAAACAGAAAGGGCAACGATAAAATCTACCAAACCCCAAAAATTCGTCTTGTTACCAAGTTAGAGAAATCGCAACGAGCAAGGTTTCTACGAAAAACGTTTCTTTCGAGAACCTCTCGGAAAAATAAAACTTATTCTCCTCGAAACCTTGGGGAAACCCTATATTACTCATGGAACAGAAGCACGGCAAATCGGTTCACCGATTCCCACTGCCATACTTCTTACAAACAACTCTAGAGGAACAAACGGGAAAACGAAAGGAGGTCGGAGCTTGATCTTACTAGGACGACTTGCCATAAGGTAAGACCAGTCTTCCCAGTTCGCCTTAGTAAGAGCCCACTTTGTTCTCCTTTGTGTCTAGGTCAAAATGGCTTTCGTTTCATCTCAATCGGAGTTTCCGTTGAGATTTTACGAAGGGAAGAAAATCACTCTCCCGGCCACCTCGCCTGTGGACGAGAACAACCATCACCAAGGTCACCTCGCCTGTGGAAACCTCACTTTGCTCTTGTTGGGGTCAAAAACGGTTATCTCGAAATCTACGGCTAAAGACCTTCCCAAAACTCAAAAGATTTACCGCAAACAACTGACGAGGGAAAGATCGAACAACGAAAAAACCCACAGACGGCAAGACGGCCTGGCGACGGCGGCACGCGGGACGCGGGCTGGCCTGGCACCGGCGGCACCCCGGCCTGGTGCCGGCGGCACGCGGGACGCGGGCTGGCCTGGCGCCGGCAGCACCCCGGCCTGGCGCCGGCGGCACGCGGGACGCGGGCTAGCCTGGCGCCGGCGGCACCCCGGCCTGGCGCCGGCGGCACGCGGGACGTGGGCTGGCCTGGCGCCGGCGGCACCCTGGCCTGGCGCCGGCAGCACGCGGGACGCGGGCTGGCCTGGCGCCGGCGGCACCCCAGCCTGGCGCCGGAGGCACGCGGGACGCGGGCTGGCCTGGCACCGGCAGCACCCCGTCCTGGCGCCGGCGGCACGCGGGACGTGGGCTGGCCTGGCGCCGGCGGCACCCCGGCCTGGCGCCGGCGGCACGCGGGACGCGGGCTGGCCTGGCGCCGGCAGCACGCGGGACGCGGGCTGGCCTGGCGCCGGTGGCACCCCGGCCTGGCGCCGGCGGCACGCGGGACGCGGGCTGGCCTGGCGCCGGCGGCACGCGGGACGCGGGCTGGCCTGGCGCCGGCGGCACGCGGGAACACCCCGGCCTGGCGTCGGTCGACGTCCCTCGTCCTGGTCTCGGTCCCATCGTGCTCGGTCCGATCCCATCTTGGCTTGTTTAGATCAATCTTTGTGAGTTTGTACGATCACGGTTATTCTAAACACCAATCGTCTCGACTATACGAGGAAATGGGATTCCTTCGGAAATGCCGAAACCTTCAAAAGACTATTTTCTCGAAAAATTTTGTAAGGGTTTTAATTCTTTGTAGGACAGGAACAAAAACGTCTTGAAAAACTGCCGTAGAATTTAGGGAACTTAGGATTTAGGTGGATAGTCTAGCAAGCTAAGTCTTAGGCAAAATTTCCAGTCTTGTTCCATCGTTCCTTGATTGTCCAGGCAGAACATGCAAACCGATCTAGTCTCTCGAAAAACCGAGAAACGATCGCCACGCGTTCTAAAAGCATACTCATCCCGCTTCCTAAAAGAAAGAAAAAACGTACACAAGCCTTCGGAAGAACGGCTAACCCGTTTTCTTTCGTAAAAAGAAAAGGGAAGTAGGTACGTATACTATATCAGTATAATCCCATCTTCGAAAACTTTTTGCTTCAGCATCAAGACAACGCTTTTGACAAAGAAAACTCTCGCAGCAATAAGATTCATCTTAAGAACGCTAGCGGCATAGCCCAACCGTTACAAACATAGTCCTGAAAACTCTATGTCACCTCTCGTCGCAAACTCGCAACTAAAAACATGTACCGACGTCAGACTAATAGCACGACGGTGAACTACGAAAATAACGAAATAACCTTCGGTAAAACTCCACGAGTAGTTCGAAGCAGCTTTCGTCCAAAGGTCGAAATCATAGCGGAAACATTTCCCGTGTAATCCGCGGAAACATCGCTACTTTAACAATCTGCGATTTTCTATCTCCATGAAACCGGTCATCCATTACTTTCGTATAACAAGAACGTTTTAAAATAAAACAGCCTAGGGAAAAAACATGATCGGTCTCATGCAAAACGATTTCGCAGTACGCAAAAGTGAATGAGGAAAACATAATCCGTGGTCGCGAATATCGCAAGTAATTTGTGAGAAACGCTCTCCGGTTACCTTTGCGAAAACCCCCTTACATCACTTTTACGAAAAATCCTCTGTATGGTCGAGTCAATTCATACAAAGCAACTTTCGTAAAATAAACATAATGGGTCCAACGGGTAACTGACATAGACAGTTTTCGCTCCACAAGGTTTCTGGCTCCTGCTTTCACTCCCCGCGGTTACGTCCGAGCAGGAAATAATCACGCAGACGAACCCGCACGTGTCCTGCGTCGATCCCTTAAACTTTGTCCCCCTCGGATAAAACGAAACGATTTTCATGCAACAAAAAAAAAATTTTATAAAAACCATTCATCGTATAACTGAGACCGAAAGTGGAAGATCGTTTCTAAAAGCCATCAGCAATAATTCAGAAAACTCCGCTATGCTTGGCATGTCTATCTCGGCAAATGCTATTTGGCCCTCGGCCAACTACGCCCTTCCGTAAAGCCCGGACCTGAATTCGGCATCCGCATTAAGGACAATCGTAAACTAACATGACCTTAATAAGGGTCATGGTCTGATCGTTTACCAAACAACTTCCTTGGCGATACGGCTGAATCTAGCCTCCATGCCAATCCAAAGCTACTGAGCGACCACCGCTCCAATCACTTAACGGCTAAAAAAAAAAATCCACGATTTGTTCATAGAACGCCAAGTGACTATTACGCAAGCAATTTGTCGCATAACCCAGAATCGGAAATCATACGCCAAACTCTCCATACCAAAACTCAGTCCTAACAACCATATGGTTAACGGAAGATTCAAACTCATCGTCAATCGATTAAGTTCTATACGCCCCGTAAACACTGCATGAAAAGAAACACTCGTGACAAGGCTCCAAGAGTTATACGAGTCATCCTTAATATATACAAACAAATCCCGGAAGGCCAACACTTCACGAAGCACTGTGAATGTAGACGCTTCTCCCTGGGTCGAACTTACGTGACCTCTTGGTCCTGCGTCTAAACCGAAACAACAGTTTCTGGCTGCGAACATTCGCAAAACATCTCCAAAGCCCGCGAACATTTCAACCACGAAATGCGGCACAAGGGAAACTCGACCTTCAGCACTGCGAGACGTCGCTAACGCTCGAAGGACATTCTTTTCCTCAAAACGTTCCAGACGAAATCCTCGTCTCTTGAACTCAAAACATACAAACACACCTCTAAACGGTAACATGCCTCTAAACTGGCATCATTTCGTTGTTGCTGATCACAACAAACGAACTCTAACGTCCTAAACAGACAAATAGCCGCCCTTCAAGGGGTAGGCTCTCTTGCATCCCACAAGGATAAACATAGCGCGCTATACAAGAAATTCAAAATTTTGGTCTAGCTCTTCGTAAAGGAAGTAGCTCGACTCACGCCCAGACAAATCATATAAGCCGACAACAATTCGCGGATTTTAAACGGTACGAGTCAGGTTAAAATCGCAAACAGGCAAAACGAAAGCCGATTTGTCATCGCAAAGCCTCAGTCCGAGAGTAAACCTAGGTCTTGCCCTAAACCCAGCCACGCTGGATCTTGACATCTCACAGACATAGTATGGTATACGAGATCCAAAAATTTGTCTCTTCGCTTAAGCCTATTCGTTTCACGAACTTTCCGCGTAAATCGGTAAACCGCGGAAAATCTCGCTTTATGCAAACAATAGGTACGGTGATCATCAGGGAACTAGGAATGAGACGACAACTCACACCCTCTTTCTCATACTTCGAAAAAACTGAAGTTCATAAATAATCGAAAAACAAATACATCAACAGCATCATGCTCGAAAGTCTCTCATGACACATAACCAGACCATATAAGTCTCGCAGGAAAACAGATCACAAGGGTCTTAAACTCCAAAACGAACTACGGAAGGCTTGATCCCTACACCAAGGGTACGTAGGCAGCCTTCGAAAGGCGCAGCCCCAATCTTACCACTTTCAACGGAGCCTTTCAACCATTGATTCCGCCTATCTTACCTGACATGTCTTATCGCTCGCAAGAACATCACGAAGGTTCTAACGAGCTGGGGGGCTAACTGTTGGTGTCAAAATCGGTCGCGACGGAATCAATGACTGAAAGTCTCTAGAAAGTATTTCTTGAAACGAAAAGTCTCGGATAATTTCTAAAAGGAGTTATACGAGATTTTCTCAAATTAGAATATCCACTCTCTGTGAGATCGAAAGACTACGGGCGTGCGTGGACGAGAATCCCCCGAAAGATCGGTCCGCTCGCCCAACGACATCAAGATTCGATCACCACAAAAACCCTAAACATAAAAGAATCTGCCTCGAAACTTCGAAGAGGTCGTTCTCTCAAACCGTGAGGAACCAGCAAACGATCAAGATATCAAATCGAAGCCCTCGCCGAGATCTACAGCCTGGCGCCGGCGGCACCCCGGCCTGGCGCCGGCGGCACGCGCCACGCGGGCCGGACTGGCGCCGGCGGCACCCGACACGCGGGCTGGCCTGGCGCCGGCGGCACCCGTGACGCGGGCCGGCCTGGCGCCGGCGGCACCCGGCCTGGCGCCGGCGGCACCCGTCCTAGCGCCGGCGGCACCCGTCGCACGGGCTGGCCTGGCGCCGGCGGCACCCGGCCTGGCGCCGGCGGCACCCGTCGCACGGGCTGGCCTGGCGCCGGCGGCACCCGGCCTGGCGCCGGCGGCAACCCGTCACCCGGCCTGGCCGCCGGCGGCACCCGTCACCCGGCCTGGCGCCGTCGGCACCCATCATGCGGGCTGGCCTGGCGCCGGCGGCACCCGACCTGGCGCCGGCGGGCACCCGTGACGCGGGCCGGCCTGGCGCCGGCGGCACCCGTCGAACGGGCTGGCCTGGCGCCGGCGGCACCCCGGCCTGGCGCCGGCGGCACCCGTCGCGCGGGCTGGCCTGGCGCCGGCGGCACCCGGCCTGGCGCCGGCGGCACCCGTCGTGCGGGCTGGCCTGGCGCCGGCGGCACCACGGCCTGGCGCCGGTCGACGGCCCTCGTCCTGGTCTCGGTCCCATCGTGTTCGGTCTGATCCCATCTTGGCTTGTTTGGATCAATCATCATGAGTTTGGGACGATCACGGCTACGGAATAAACATCCTACGACTCGATTGGAATCGTCCTCGATGTTTTACGACAAAAACTAGAAGAATTGGATTTCTCGTAGAAGATATCGTATAGAACAAGGTCGATTAACTTGAACATCGATCCTTTAGGTTATACGGTTTATTTTACGAGAAAGATAGTCTTTCCGAGAAATCGTATAAAACGTTTAACGACTTAAGACAAGTCCACGGACTAACTTATGAATTTAGGAATTCAGGCCCAATCAGGCTATGACGGTTTGTCCGATATCCCGAACATCGGATAAACATCAAGTCACCGAAAACTCGAGGATAATTACAAAGATCGACGAAAATGGAATACTTCCTGAAGAGATAAGCTTGGGCCCAAAGGCGAGGTCCATCATCCTAAGGCAAACCGACCTTGGAGTGGATATATAAGGAGAGCAAGGGCAGAAGAGAAGGGGATCCAAAAATCCTAGATTGGAGACTTAGAGCATCCTGCTAGCTTAGAGAACTTAGAACTTAGGCGGTTAGGCCAGCGAGGCAGGACTCAGAACGTCTGGCCGCCTCTTGTTCTAGTTTTATCTTCTCCGCAGACCTACGTTCCTCTCGGAAGGATCTAACTATACTTTTACTCAGAGCTTCGCACATAGAAACCCTAGGCATTATCTTCGACATGCCCGCTTCTATGACCAACGCTCATATTAGACGAACCAGGCCCTAGAACGTCTGGCCGCCTCCTGCTCACAAATCTCCGCTCCTCTCGGAAGGATCGGACAATTCTTTTACTTAAGAGCTCCGCACATAGAAACCCTAGGCGTTATCTTCGACATGCCTGTTTCTATGACAAACGCTCATACTAGACGAACCCGCCCAGACGGTTCGATCTCTTGTTCAATTCTTTCTAACTGAACTACGTCCGACTTGATCCTCGAAAGGGGTACGTAGGCAGCCTTTCTTAAGGTCCAGTCTCAAATCTTAACAAATCTTTTTCCGTATTTATTCGGTCACTTGTCGTTGGCTGTCGCAGAGAATCCGGACCTTCAAGGAAAGTCGGGTTAACTTGGCTTTCCTCCGCAATCTTATTCATTAAAATTGACGGTGTGAATTTCGGTTCCCACACGGTTCTCGAGTTGATGCCTCCTCCTCTCCCTGCCAAGAGAGAGACGGTCTTGGGACTACCAGCCCCAAGCGCGATCCCGGCCGTGGCGCCGAAGAGTCGCAAAAGACCAGCTGCCAATCCCGATGCGGCAAAGAAGAGGAGATGCACTAGGGATACCGAGGCTGGTCCTTCGTGCGGTTCAGGGTTGATGTCGCGGCAGCGCTCCAAGGTTTGAAGTTTCTTTATATATATATATATATATTTTTTTTTTTTTTGTGTGTGCGCGTGCGCCCGTCTTTTCTCGATCACCTTCTTGATTCTCTTTTATCTCGCAGTTTATTTCGTTGATCGATGAAATGATCAACGAGTGCGGATCAGAGGTCGATCGTCTTGCTAAGGAGCTGAAGGAGTCACGAGAAAGATCGTCGCAGCTCGAAGGGAAATTGAAAGTTATCGAGGACGCTCACTCCCTCGAGATTGCTCAGTTTGAATCTCGGGTTGGCGAACTCGAGCGAGACCTTGGCAAGAATGCGAGTTCTCTGCTTAATGCAAAAGAAGCAAAGGTGGCAAAGTCCTCGGAGTTGCGTCGGTTAAAACGTAAAGTCAAGGGAGGAGAGGAATCGACGGCTTCCGCGATCGAGGGGGCCAGGGAGTCCGTGCGCGCCGAGTTTCGGAGCCGTTTGGCGAGGATCGCAAATGCTCTCGATTCCCCGTCGGTTATACATGCGAGGGATCTTGCCTTGGCTAGCGTCGATAGGGGGGATAAGCGAGGCTCAGCTGTTTCTCGGGGAAACGCCTCCATCTCCACGAGCTGAAGAGGCCAGACTTTCGATTCGTAAAGCGGCGTTAGCGGAAGAGAAGGGCGACTTCGATCTTATCCTCGCGGGCCTGAAGTCTGAGTGCACCCTCCTGCCTTGCTCCAGAATATCCGAGGATCAGGATCCCATAGCTGAGGATGGTGGTTGCGCGGCTCCGAACTCAGAGAGGATGATCGGTGAAGATGAAGCTCCGGGTGCGGAGGAGTTCTAAGTTGGTAGTCGCGCATCATGTTTTGTTGCTGGCTGATATCTTGCATATTTACATGTTTTTAGCATCCATATCTTGTGCATTTTGATCATATAAGTTAGGAATTAGGCATGTTTAGGTCCATTTTGCATTCATTTGTCTTTATCAGGTGTTGGAGTATGCTTTGGTGTGATTTGAGGTGTTTGGAAGCCTTATGGCCCCAAAAGAGATGAAGAATCAAGTTTGGCCATGAAAAGAGAAGTCAAATCCATGATCTGGTCAAGACAAAGATGAGCATGGAAGGAGGTCTTAGAAATATCTTCTGCTGCTAAGATTTTGTGGAGACACACCAAATGGAGTTAGCTTTCCAATGGAAGTGGTTTCAAGTCATTTGGAGCTATATTGGAGGAGTTATGATCAGTTTACTAGAAGCATATCAAGCTGGCCGGGTAGATCAGTCCGGGTTCGAGCACCCGGTCGGAACGCTGGACGACCAGGCTGGGGAGGCAGGACCGGGTAGGCTGGTCCGGGATGAGCTACCCGGTCGGGAGAAGCTGGACGGCCAGAACAAGGCTGGTCCGGGTTGGTTGGACCGGGTTGGGTCATTTCCTCCACCCCTGACCGAATTTCAAGCTGTTTTCCTATTGGTTATATCTTCCAATTTCGCGAGATTGCATCTTATCTTGCAAGTAAGATTAGCTGTCATACATTGTTGGGCTTAATTCTGAATTGAATCGTAAGTGGTTCTGGGCCGTGTTTTAGGCCTCTTCGGACCTTTTTTCTGACTTAAAACATTTTTACGATTTCTTCGAAAGCGCGCTTCTTAGTACGACATTGATTCAACGAGGAAGTTCATATTTCTCGTAAACGGCTGTGGTGTTTAGTGAACCGTCGCCGTTTCTTCGTTCGGGAATATGAACTTTGGCGGTTTTCTTCGGAATATTTCCAAGGTAACTCCGATCGAGACGAAACGAGGGACTGACCCATCGAGGTTTGAAAGGACGGCACAAGGATGGATCCAACTCGCCGAACGGGCAAATTGGATGTCTTCAAGAGAGAACTAGCCAACCTGGCGAGCAGGACTGGCCCTGCTCGCCCAACAGGCGAGTTGCTCGACTCCGGGAGGGGCAAGTCGCCAACCTGGCAAGCAGGACTGGCCCTGCTAGCCCAACGGGCGAGTTGCTCGACTCCGGGAGGTGCAACTCGCCAACCTGGCGAGCAGGACAGGCCCTGCTCGCCCAACGGGAGAGTTGCTCGATTCCTGGAAGTGTAACTCGCCAACCTGGCAAGCAGGACTGACCCTGCTCACCCAACGGGCGAGTTGCTTGACTCCGGGAGGTGCAATTCGCAAACCTGGCGAGCAGGACTGTTGGGCGAGTTGCTCGACTCCGGGAGGTGAAACTCGCCAACCTGGCGAGCAGGACTGGCCCTGCTCGCCCAACGGGCGAGTTGCTCGACTCCGGGAGGTGAAACTCGCCAACCTGGCGAGCAGGACTGGCCCTGCTCGCCCAACGGGCGAGTTGCTCGACTCCGGGAGGTGCAACTCGCCAACCTGGTGAGCAGGACTGGCCCTGCTCGTCCAACGGGCGAGTTTCTCGACTCCGGGAGGTGCAACTCGCCAACTTGGCAAGCAGGACTGGCCCTACTGGCCCTGCTCACCCAACGGGCGAGTTGCTCGACTCCGGGAGGTGCAACTCGTAACCTGGCGAGCAGGACTGCCCCTGCTCGCCCAACGGGCGAGTTGCTTGACTCCGGGAGGTGAAACTTGCCAACCTGGCGAGCAGGACTGCCCCTGTTCGCCCAACGGGCGAGTTGCTCGACTCCGGGATGTCTGACTTGCCATTTCGATTAGCTGGACGTTTCTTTCGAGTTTTTCGGGAACTTTTGTCGAGAATGGACGAAGATGCACTTATTTTTAGAAGTCAATTTCAGGGTAACCGTTTTTGACCCCAACAATTACAAGTTCTACATCTTTTTCATTCATCCCATAACCGCAACATGAAAAACACTCACATCACTCACCCAATGAACAACATTCTTTTCTTAAGACTCAACCACTAAGGACCTCTTATTCAGTCTTCACATTACTAAGCTCTAACACTTTTTTTTCCTTCCCCACTATCTTATTGAATCATTCTTTTTATTTTTCTTTTTTTTCATATAGGGGGAAGGTCTCAAACAATACAATCTAGAGCTTTCTTTTCTTTCTATTCTATGTCCCTAGGGCTTTTCTTTATCATAACACTCTTTTGTTCATCAATCTCAATTTTATCACTTCCCAAACCCAAGATATAAACCTTTAAGCAACAAAGACCCACTCACCATCCTAGAAGCTAGCTCAAATGATGACCCTATGCTAGCAAGAGATGAGAACAAATCAATGTCGCTTCTAATACTCTTAAGATTTTGCACATGACAAACTATGAAAAGAGGCCTCACTCATGCAAATCAATGTAAGCTTCAAAGAATGGCCAAGGTTCAAGGGTAAGGAAGCGCCATTTGGGTTAACAAAGAGTGGTACAATGGGGGAAAGATAACCCAAATGTGTATGAGACCCATGATCAAGTATGCAAATTCCCATATGCAAGAGAAATTAAATTCATTCAAGTCTAAGTTCAGGTTGGAGCTGGTTTCAAGAACAATGCCAACATCAAGCAAGAAAACATGTTTCAAGATGAGTTTTCAAGGCTCAAAGAATGCAAGCCTTTCAAAAGATGCTTAAGCTACTTAATATGTTTAACTAGGGTGCCAATTTCAGTGCAAACAAGTGTTCTTTACAAGGAATTTTCAAGCTGTTCCATATGCAAGTGAATGCAACCTATATGCCCTAGACTCAATCTTAAGAATGCAACTGATGCAACTACATGATTCTTTTTGTGCAATTTTTCAAAATTTTCAAAATTTTTGGTTTTTCTATTCATATATGAATGGACAATGCAATGCATGAGACTCACAATCAACAAAGCAAACATGATCCAATACCTGGTACCTCCCGCAATCTTAAATCACACAATCTCTGTGTGAGTAATGATGATGGACTTTTCAAGGGTCCAATCAAATGTTGTAGAATACAAGATGTCAATCCAATCCTAAGTGATTGTAATGCAAAAGGAATGCAAGCCTATGCTTAATCTAAGTGCCACCATGATAAGAAGATGATTATGAAACTAAGACAATATTAAAAATGCAATAAAAGAGTGAACTTTCTTTTTCAATGAGGCAAGGGGGTTCTTGGGACAAGGGAATTGACTTTGGGTGATCAAGTTTCAATCTAAGATGGCAAGCTTTCAATCAATCTAACACCTTAAGCCTAGACACAATCCTAAGCAAGCTCTATCCCTAGATGAATGCTCATTCACAAACATATCTCCAGAATCTAATCCCTTAGGTTGAATTATATGAAAACAATCATTAAGAACTAGTCTACTAGCTATCTTAACACCTTTAACAACTAATCCCTTAGGTAAAGGATGTTAAAAGCATTGATGAGTTGGTTCAGCCATTTCATAGAACACCTTCCGGGCATGAAATGCCTATAGCTCTATTTTGAAGAGGCCAACTCCAAAATAGCAAGAAGAACACTCAATCAAGCAAGGAAAAGACAGATCTACACTAGAACATCTTAGATCTACACCTAATCACCCTTAGTCTCCCAAGCCCATGAACCCTAGATAGATATACTCACTAATAGCCATGGAAAACCTAAAAATCAATGATGATTCAAGGCTAAACATGATTAGAGAAGAAGATAATCTAATAAACACAAAAGAAATGAGATGAAAAGGATCAAAGATCCAAACTTTCTTCAAGATCTAAAAGTGTTTTTGAGAGAAAAGAAGTTGGATCTCCAAAAGAGATTACAAGAGTATTTATACAAGGCTTGAAAGCCCTTAGAAACATAAAACAAAAAGACTAAAAAGTCCTTGAAAGACTAATGCTCTCAGCCAATCAAATGGCTTCAAAAGGAAGAAGCTCGGATACCCTGGTCGGATGAGGCTCAACCAGGCCGGGTATGGCTACCTGGGTATGAGGATTCGTCCAGGGATTCCAAGCCGTGCGGGTCGTCTAGGCCGGCTGCTCAAGGCCGTGTCCTGAGCTCGTCTCTTCAGTCCAACCCGTGCGGGTGCTGGTGGTCGGGTGGTCTTGTCCGGGTGTATGGAGCCGTGCGGGGTTCTCATCCCGGGTGTGTGAGGCCGGGTACACTCCCTGGCGTCCAGCATCCATCAGGCCATCAGGCCGTGCAGGTTGGTCTGGCCGCGTGTCCTAGGCCGCGTGCCTTGCTTGCCAGTTGGTCCATCACACCGTGCGGGTCCTTGTCCCTGGGTAGTCCAGGTCGGGTGTTTTCACATGCTTCCAATGAATAGATCATAACTTCTCCAATATGGCTCCAAATGACTTGAAACCACTTCCATTGGAAAGCTAACTCAAACTTATGTGTCTCCACCAAATCTTATCATCAGAAGATATCTATAAGGCTTCCGTCTATGTTCATCTTTCACCCCCTTTTTAATCACAATACTCCCAAACACCTCCAATAACTCCCAAGTACACTCCAACACCTAATCAGGACTTATGAATGCAATAATGAGCCTAAAGATGCCAGATGCCTAACTTATATGATCAAAATGCATAATATATGAATGCTAAAAACATGTAAATATGCAAGACATCAACTCCCCCACACTAGACCTTACTTGTCCTCAAGTAAACTTTTCAAAACACAAGGAGGAGAGATACAAAGATGGGAGCAAAGCCAAAAGAAACACTCAAAGCACTCAACTTGACATCCTAAAGAAACATAGAAAATATCATGAGCAAAACTCTCTTATTATGCTCTAGCTTCACAAGGCCTATCAATTACTCTTATGGCTCTACACAAGATGCAATGCCTATCAACCAACATGTTCTCTTAACCAGCCCTCACATTGATTCACACACACACACACAAGGTGAAGTCTCACAAATGGGCACATGATCTCAATCATTTGGCTAGGTGATCAAATGGTCTAACATGGATGAAAAGGAAGGTTGAATGCATCATTTCAAGGTGGCAATCACTCAAAAACCAAGGAGCTTGATCATTATGCAAAATTTATCTAAGACTAGGAGCAATTCATGAATACATGGATCCATCCTCATCATTCTACCCAATTCCTAAGTGATTACAAGATCTACACCTTTTTATTCATCCCATAACCCAAAATGAAAAACATACTCACATCACTCACCCAAAGAACATTTTCTTTCTCATGATTCAACCTCTAAGGACCTCTATTCACTTTTCTAAGCTCTAACTCTTTTAGTTTTTTCCTCCCCCACTATCTTATTGAATCTTTCTTTTTTTTCTTTTTCTTTTTCTTTTCTTTTTCTTTTTCCCTTTTTCTTTTCTTTTATTTTTATTTTTTTATTTTTTATATACATGAGGGGGGAGGTCAAAAACATCAACAAAGAGCTTCTTATCTTTCTATTCTAGGTCCCACAAGGCTTTTCTTTCTCAATACTTTCTTTGTTCATCAATCTCAACATTGTCACATTCCAAACTCAAGATATAAACCATTAAGTAACAAAGACCCCACTCACCATCCTAGAAGCTAGCTCAAATGAGGACCCTATGCCAGCAAGAGATGAGAACAAATCCATGTCGCTCCCAATTCTCTCAAGATTTTGCGCATGACAAGCTATCAGAAGAGGCCTCACTCATGCAAATCAATGTAGGCTTCAAAGAATGGATAGGGTTCAAGGGTAAGGGAGTGCCATTTGGGTTAACAAAGGGTGGTACAATGGAAAAGGATAACCCAAATGTGTATGAGATCCATGATCAAGTATGAAAATGCCCATATGCAAGAGAAATTAAGTTCATTCAAGTATAACTTCAGGATGGAGCTGGTGTTAAGAACAATGCCAATATCAAGCAAGTTTCAAGAAGAGTTTTCAAGGCTCAAAGCATGCAAGCTTTTCAAGATATGCTTAAGCTACCTGATATGTTTAACTAAGGTACCAAATTCAGTGCAAACAAGTGTTCTTTACAAGGCAATGCTCCACATGCAAATGGATGCAACCTATATGCTCTATACTCAATCTTAAGGATGCAAGTGGTGCAATCTACATGATTCAAAAATTTAAAATTTTTTGGATTTTCTATGCAAATATGAATGTACAATGCAATGCATGAGACTCAAAATCACAAAGCAAACATGATCAAATATCCGGTACCTCCCCCACACTTAAGTCACACAGTCTCTGTGTGAGTAAGAGAGAAGGAGATACCCCAACAAGATAAAAGCAAATGTATATACAAGAATGGTTGGAGTGATACCACATGAGGAATTTGGGCGTGGTGCCTGTGTCAGGACTAGGAGCTGGCTTGGTTCATAGCAACTAGAGGAGGCTGCTACATGGCAATCATAAGGCTTTGGTGGTTCACCACCTTTCTTCTCTCCTCTAGTGCTTCGCTTAACCCGCAAACCTAGACCATTTTTATTAAAAACTTAAAGGAAAATAGAAATTTCAAAGCTATGTACAAGGATAACCATGGGACTTCCTCCAAAGTGAGCTTGTTTTGAGTCACTAGCTTGACTACCTTTCCCCTTGGACTAGTGAGAAGGAGGATCCTTCCCACCTTCAAGAGTGATGGTGAGGACCTGAGAGAGAAGCTCTTGAAGCTTGTTTGGGTCATCTTGGAGCTGAGGAGTGATGATGCCTCTAGCACTTGAGAATGGTGTGGACCTGCCCTTATGCTTGATCTTGTACTCAAGGACACCATCTCTGAGCTGCTTTGGATGGAGAGTGAGGGTGTGTGGGAGCAAATCAAGAGGTGGAGGATGAGGCTCTTTCACCATCTTCTTCTTGCCATGAGTGGCCTTTGAGGCTCCACTCATCCCCTTTGTTCTAGAACTTTCCAAGTGCTCATCACACAACTCTTTTGAAGACTCTCCATCAAGACCTTCTTTCTTACCAACAACCTCTTCATCTTGGGGCTTCTCAACAGCTTGTGCATCACAAGTGATTGTCCCACAATAGTCTGATTCCAATGGAGGTTGGAGAGGATAGGAGACAGCTTTGTTGACATGCATTAGGGTGACCTTCTTGTTGGGAAAGTCAATGCAAGCTCCAACTGTTGTGAGAAAAGGAGTGCCAAGGATCAAAGGGACTCTCTCTTTAGATGCCATCTTCAAAACAGTGAGGTCAATAGGTATGGTGCAGGATCCAATCTTCAATGGGAAGTCCTTGATTATGCCAAGTGGGGTTGTAGAAGAAGAATCCCCAAAGGTGAGAGGAGGAGTATCTGGTTCCATGCTTTCAATCCCAAGACTCTTCACCATATCCAAGGAGATGGCATTCACACTAGCACCCCTATCAACAAGAGCATCATCCATAGTTAGTTTACCAAGAGAGCAAGACAAGGTGAACTTCCCTTGAGACTCAAGCTTAGGGAGGGACTTTGGAGGGGTTCGTGGATCAATCTTTAGAATGGAGATGTCCAAAAGCTCAGCCACTTCAGTCTGGTGGTCTAGAATGTCCTTGATGAGCATCATCTGGACATGAGCTTCACACATACCTGATATCTCTGGAAGCTTGACTTCAACATCACTAAGATCTTTCCTGAACTTTGAGATCACCTTCTTTGAGCTTTGGTGAGAACTCTTTGGGGAAAGGGGAGCTTATCATATGGTGATAGCTCAAACTCAGTGTCTTCCTGCTCCACTTCTTTCAGCTTGTTGTCTGCTCTTTTCACAGTTGGTGTCTCAGCTCTAGGCTCAGCTTTCTGCAGACTATTTACCTCAGCTTTCTTGGCAGCATCCCTCAGAATATGTGCTTCAGCTGTGGCCACAACAAATCTCTCAACATCCCCAAACTCAGTGCCAAACATTTAAATCTCATCCTTCTCTTTCTCATGAGTGCACATATCAATCTTTGAAGAAATAGTAGAGAGGATGACATTGCAAGATTCCTTGGGATTTTCCTCTGGTTTTCCTGGTAGAGATCCCATTGGGCTCTTGGAGGATGAAGACATAGAAGCAACCTGGCTCTCCAAAGCTTTGAGATGAGAGGCAAGTTGCATGTACTTGTTGTTGAGGTCAGAATAGGTTCCATCAATCTTGGCATGGATGTTCTTGAACTCATCACCAATGTTCTTAGCATTTCTTTCTTGAGCTTCTAAGAGTTGCTTGAACATGGACTCCAAATTTGAACTTGGAACTTGAGCTTGAGAAGAGCTTCCTTGGGGCTGAGTAGGCTGGTTGTCTTGGTAACCTCCTTGTTGATTGTTGTAATAAGGTCTTTTCTGGTAGTTGTTTTGGTATTGGAAGTTGGGATCTTTCCTATACCATGTGCCATTAGCATTGATGAAGCATAGCTCCTCTTGACCTTCTACACCATTAACTTGATTAGTTCCAGCAGGCTGATTTTGTTGCTGGTTCCCAATTGAGTTAATCTGCTCCTGCTTAGCCTTCTCTGCAATAATCTTGTCCAACTTCTCTTGGAGAGATTTCAGCGCCTTCCTTGTGTGCTGGTCATCTTCATCAGTGCCTCTGTTTACCCTATCATGCTCCTCACTGTAGACTGAGTCACTCCTGGCCATGTTTTCCACCCGCTCCTCAGCATCCTCCTCGGTTCTGCCCAGGAAGAACCCATTGCTGGCTGTGTCCAATCTGCTCCTGAACTCTGGAAGAGCACCTTTGTAGAAGGTACTAAGCAAAATCTCCTTGGTGAAGGCATGATGTGGGTATTGAGACGAATAGCCCTTGAACCTCTCCCATGCTTCACTAAAGCTCTCAAGGTTCTTCTGCTGAAAGTTAGAGATCTCATTTCTGATCTTGGCTGTTCTTGAGGTAGAGAAGAATTTCTCTAGGAATGCCCTCTTGCACTCATTCCAAGTTGTGATAGAGTCACTTGGAAGAGCCTTCTACCATAGATGTGCCTTGTCTCCCAAAGAGAAGGGAAACAACCTCAGCTTGAAAGCATCTTCAGAGACTCCATTAATCTTGGACAAGCTACAGTAGCTATCAAATGTGTCCAAGTGATCAAGGGGATCCTCCACAGCAAGGCCATGAAACTTGTTGTTCTCAATCAAATTCAGCAGCCCTGATTTGATCTCATAGTTGTTGTTCTCAACAGCTGGTGCTCTTATCCCCAACCTATGACCATGAATGTGAGGTTGATCATCTCCAATGGCTCTACCTTGGCGCTGTGGCTGTTGTGGCTGGCGCTGTGGCTGTTGTGGCTGGCGCTGTGGTCTAATGTTGTCAGCTCTTGGACCATTGCCTCCTAGGGCATCACCATCTTGAGAATGATGCTCCATATCAAACCCCAATCTCTGCAAGTGAGCCTGTTGCTCTTCTTCTCTTCTCTTTCCTGCAATCTCCCTCTCAAGTGTAGCAATTTCTTCAACAGTAGGTGTCAAGTTTGATGCACCTCTGCTTCTAGTTATCATACACCTGAAATGCAAAGGGAAAAGAACAAGGAGAAGCAATAACACAATAAAAGAAAAAAAATGACTTAGTCTCAAGCAAATGACTAAATCCCAATGTCAAAATAAACTTAGAACTTGGCAACGGCGCCAATTTGATGACGGAAGTTTTCAAGGGTCCAATAAAATGTTGTAGAATACAAGATGTCAATCCAATTCTAAGTGATTCTAATGAAAAGGGAATGCAAGCCTATGCTTAATCTAAGTGCAACTATGATAAGAAGATGATTATGAAACTACGACAATATTAAAAATGCAATAAAAGACTGAACTTTCTTTTTCAATGAGGCAAGGGGGTTCTTGGGACAAGGGAATTGACTTTGGGTGATCAAGTTTCAATCTAAGATGGCAAGCTTTCAATCAATCTAACACCTTAAGCCTAGACACAATCCTAAGCAAGCTCTATCTCTAGATGAATGCTCATTCACAAACATATCTCAAGCATCTAATCCCTTAGGTTGAATAATATGAAAGCAATCATTAAGAACTAATCTACTAGCTATCTTAACACCTTTAACAACTAATCCCTTAGGTAAAGGATGTTAAAAGCAATGATGAGTTGGTTCAGGCATTTCATAGAACACCTTCCGGACATGAAATGCCTATAGCTCTATTTTGAAGAGGCCAACTCCAAAATAGCAAGAAGAACACTCAATCAAGCAAGGAAAAGATAGATCTACACTAGAACATCTTAGATCTACACCTAATCACCCTTAGTCTCCCAAGCCCATGAACCCTAGATAGATCTACTCACTAATAGCCATGGAAAACCTCAAAATCAATGATGATTCAAGGCTAAACATGATTAGAGAAGAAGATAATCTAATAAACACAAAAGAAATGAGATGAAAAGGATCAAAGATCCAAACTTTCTTCAAGATCTAAAAGTGTTTTTGAGAGAAAAGAAGTTGGATCTCCAAAAGAGATTACAAGAGTATTTATACAAGGCTTGAAAGCCCTTAGAAACATAAAACAAAAAGACTAAAAAGTCCTTGAAAGACTAATGATCTCAGCAAATCAAATGGCTTCAAAAGGAAGAAGCTCGGATACCCTGGTCGGATGAGGCTCAACCAGGCCGGGTATGGCTACCCGGGTATGAGGATTCGTCCAGGGATTCCAAGCCGTGCGGGTCGTCTAGGCCGGCTGCTCAAGGCCGCGTCCTGAGCTCGTCTCTTCAGTCCAACCCGTGCGGGTGCTGGTGGTCGGGCTGTCTTGTCCGGGTGTGTGGAGCCATGCGGGGTTCTCATCCCGGGTGTGTGAGGCCGGGTACACTCCCTGGCGTCGAGCATCCATCAGGCCATCAGGCCGTGCAGGTTGGTCTGGCCGGGTGTCCTAGGCCGCGTGCCTTGCTTGCCAGTTGGTCCATCAAACCGTGCGGGTCCTTGTCCCCGGGTAGTCCAGGTCGGGTGTTTTGACATGCTTCCAATGAATAGATCATAACTTCTCCAATATGGCTCCAAATGACTTGAAACCACTTCCATTAGAAAGCTAACTCAAAATTATGTGTCTCCACCAAATCTTATCATCAGAAGATATCTCTAAGGCCTCCGTATATGTTCATCTTTCACCCCCTTTTTAATCACAATACTCCCAAACACCTCCAATAACTCCCAAGTACACTCCAACACCTAATAAAGACTTATGAATGCAATAATGAGCCTAAAGATGCCTAATGCCTAACTTATATGATCAAAATGCATAAGATATTAATGCTAAAAACATGTAAATATGCAAAACATCAAGTAAGAGAGAAGGAGATACCGAAACAAGGCAAAAGCAATGGTATATACAAGAAGAGTTGGAGTGATACCTCAAGAGGAGGCTTGGGCGTGGTGTTTGGTCTCTGGGGCTAGGAGCTGGCTTGATTCATAGCAACTAGAGGAGGCTGCTACATGGTGTCAATCATAAGGCTCAGGTGTTTCACCACCTTCTTCTCTCCTCTAGTGCTAGGTTCAACCTGGAAACCTCAACCACTTTTATTAAAAACTTAAAGAAATGAAATAGCAAGATTATGTACAAGGATAATCCATGGGACTTCCTCCCAAGTGATCTTGTTTTGAGTCACTAGCTTGACTACCTTTTCTCTTGGACTAGTGAGAAGGAGGATCCTTCCCACCTTCAAGAGTGATGGTGAGGACCTGAGAGAGAAGCTCTTGAAGCTTGATGGGATCACCTTGGAGCTGAGGAGTGATGATGGCTCTAGCACTTGAGAATGGCGTGGACTTGCCCTTACACTTGAGCTTGTACTCAATGGCACCATCCTTGAGCTTAATTGGATGGAGAGTGAGAGTGTGTGGGAGCAGACCAAGAGGTGGAGGATGAGATTCTTTCAGCATTTTCTTCTTGACATTAGTGGCTTTTGAGGCTCCACTCATGCCTTCCCTTTTAGCATTTTCCAAGTGCTCAACACATAGCTCTTTAGGAGACTCTCCAGAAAGCCCTTCTTCCTCACAAACAACCCCTTCATCTTGGGGCTTCTCAACAGCTTGTTCTCCACAAGTGATTGTCCCACAATAGCCAACATCCAATGAAGATTGGAGGGGATAGGAGACAGCTTTGTTCATATTCATGAGGGTGACATTCTTATTGGGAAAGTAACTGCAAGCTCAACTGTTGTGAGGAAAGGTGTACCCAAGATCAATGGAACTCTCTTCTCAGTTGCCCTCTTCAAAACAGTGAGGTCAATAGGTATGGTGCAGGATCCAATCTTCAAAGGGAAGTCCTTGATGATACCAATTGGGGTTGTAGCAGAAGAACTATCTGGCTCAATGCTTTCAATCCCAAGACTCTTCACCATCTCCATTGAAATAACATTCACACTTACACCAGAATCAACCAAAGCATCATTCATTGTGATCTTACCAAGGGAGCAAGTCAATGTGAACTTCCCTTGGATTATAGTTTTGGGAGAGACTTTGGTGTGACTGGTGGATCAATCTTCAAAATGGAGATACCCAAAAGCTCTACTACCTCTGCTTGGTGTTCTATAATTTCCATGATGAGCATGATTTGGACATGAGCTTCACGCATACCCGATATCTCTGGAAGTCTTACCCCAACATTACTAAGATCTTTCCTGAACTTGGAGAGCTCCTTCTTCTGATCTTTGGTGAGAACTCTCTGGGGAAAAATGAGCTTATCATAGGGTGATTTTCTCAACCTCAGTGTCTTCCTGCTTCACTTCTTTCAGCTTTGTTGGGGTCAAAAACGGTTATCTCGAAATCTACGGCTAAAGACCTTTCCGAAACTCAAAAGATTTCCCGCAAACGACTGACGAGGGAAAGATCGAACAACGAAAAAACCCACGGACGGCGAGACGACCTGGCGCCGGCGGCACGCGGGACGCGGGCTGGCCTGGCGCCGGCGGCACCCCGGCCTGGCGCCGGCGGCACGCGGGACGCGGGCTGGCCTGGCGCCGGCGGCACCCCGGCCTGGCGCCGGCGGCGAGCGGGACGCGGGCTGGCCTGGCGCCGGCGGCACCCCGGCCTGGCGCCGGCGGCACGCGGGACGCGGGCTGGCCTGGCGCCGGCGGCACGTAGGACGCGGGCTGGCCTGGCGCCGGCGGCACCCGGCCTGGCGCCGGCGGCACCCCGGCCTGGCGCCGGCGGCACCCATCGCGCGGGTCGGCCCGGCGTCGGTCCGCGACCCTCGTCCCGGTCTCGGTCCTATCGTGCCCGGTTCATTCCCGCCTTAGCTTGTTGGATCAGCCCTCGTGAGTTTGGTCCAATCAGGCTATAGTGGTTTACCCGATTCTACGAGACATCTCAGAATTTTCCGTTTTAGTTCGGTAGCGAGGTAGATCTGCGCTGCTCCGTGACTACCATGTATTGTCTCGACCCCAAAAGGCGGTGGGAACTTGAGGCATAGGTGGAATGTTGATGGGATCGCCCTCATGGAGTTTAGCCAGGAGTTCCAACTATCGCATTGTAGGATGTTGGGCTTACGATCACTAGGAATTCCGTGTTCTTGGCGACGCTCCCGGCCTTGACAAGGAGGTTAGTTGAGCCGAGGGTCATAATTTTCCCGAGAGTCCGAATACTGGGCTGGGGTCATCCGTAAGGATGCCTAGGTCGACGCCCATCCTCTCGAGGGTGCTTTTGTAGATAATATTGGCCGAGCACCCGGGTGTCGACCAATACCCTTGCTACGTCAATGTCCTGGATCGTGAGTTCTATTACGAGGAGATCGTTGTGAGGTTTGACCGTTCGGGCGTTGCTCGATCCTCGAAAGATACGATGTTGCGGGTTGACGAAGAAGAAGTCATACTGAACTTCGATCGATTGGTGGTTTTCGAGTTAGAGGATCCGTCCCCCCCTCCTTCTAGCGCCAAACTGTGGGAACCGAAATTCACACCGTCAATTTTCGATAAATAAGATTGCGGAGGAAAGCCAAGTAAACCCGACTTTCCTTGAAGGTCCGGATTCTCTGCGTTGCCACACGAAATCGATAAAGTTCAATAGATAAAAATAAGAGTTTGAAATATTTGCCCGGAGGCGTTTTATTAGATAAGGAGAACAGAGTACAAGGATTCTCCGAAAGACAAAGAGAGTTGCGATTTAAAGAAAAAGATAGAGTCGCAGGCAGCCAAACGTCCTAAGCCTGCTCCGCTAGTCTAACCACCTAACCCTAGTTTTTCTAAGTAGCAGGATGCTCTAAGTCTAATTCTCAGATTTTTGGGATGCCTTTCTCCTCTGCTCTTGCTTTCCTTTATTACCCACCTCTAGGTCGGTTTGCCTTGGGGTGATGGGCCTCGCCTTTGGCCCAAGCTTATCCTTTCCGGAAATGTTCCATTTTCATCGGTCTTTGTAATTATCTCCGAGTTTTCCGCTATCTTTCGATGACTTGATGTTTTACC
>JAATWR010000893.1:0-10444 GCA_018703725.1 Brassica juncea
CTCTCCCCTAGGATCCCCGCTAAAGCAAGCCCTTTCCGGACAGCTATCAAGGACTCAACAGGATGGCCATCCTGCGTCAGACGACCATAGAAGTCGTCACTGCATCAGCAACCTCCGAGGTTCTACAGGCGTTCATCTCCTCGTGAGCCTGAACCTTCTCCTGAAGACGGCGGACTCCGAGGATTTACTCCTCTTCTCTTTCTTCACCTTGAGTAACGAGCTAGCGGTCTTCCAAGGTCCGCTCAAGATCGCTGATACGAACCTCAAGCTGGGACGTCTGGGCGGCATGGGTATCCTCGACAGTCTGCAATGCGGCCTAGTAACGCTTCAACGCTTCCTGCGACGACTCCAGTTCCTTCGATAGACGAATGACGTCCGACCCGCACTCGCCAAGCATTCCGTCGATCAGAGACACAAACTGTCCGCAAAAAGGAAGAGTAAGTATCATCGCAAAAAAAAAAAAAAAAAAAAACGGTGCAAGAGTTACGGACAAAATCGAACCTTGGAACGATGACGCGCCAATGGCTCTGAGAGGTCGCTTTCCTCGCTCTTCGCACCCCGCTTCTTTTTCGCTCCGGACGCTGGGCCAGCTCTTGCCCTTCCCTTGGGCAGTGGCGCGGCACCAGCCGCTGGCAGTCCCAAGACAAGTTCCCTCTTCGCCGGGGGAAGAGGTGCAGATTCTATCGCATCATCTCTTCCGGAGATCACGATCGGGGCAGTCGAAGAACCCGATGGATGAATCTGAACGTCAAGAGTTTGTTCAGGAACAATAACCCTCTCTGTAGACGGGAGGGCATCGGATGGGACTTCAGAACTTGGAACCAAAGGAGCAGGCAAAGGAGTTGGAGCCGCGGAAGAAACATCGGGCGTCTCGGTCCTCGCCCGCTTCAAGCCTTTCACAGCACTACGCCGGGATAGCTTAGCCTTGAAAGAATCAAACCCATCAGTCAGGGACGGAATAGCCTCTTGAAAGGCCTGAACGGCGGGAGCTTGACTGGCCGGAACCACCGGAGCTTGGCCGGCCTCGCCCATCTCAACATCAGAACCATTCTTTTCAACTTGGGATGAAGACATTTTTTTTCTTGAGAGAGGAGAAGGAGAACTTTGGAAAGATGTGAAGAATGAGAAGGGAGGGTTGGCTACTTATAAGAAAAAAGGAGGAGAAGACACAGGTTCTCTGCGGAAAAATCCTTAGCCAAAGATTTCGATTTCAAAAAATTCAGATCACTCGCCCCGCAAAATCGTCTCCGACCTTATGGGCTGGGGGGCTAACTGTTGGGGTCAAAACGGTTATCTCGAAATCTGCGGCTAAAGACCTTCCCGAAACTCAAAAGATTTCCCGCAAACGACTGACGAGGAAAAGATCGAACAACGAAAAAACCCACGGACGGCGAGACGGCCTGGCACCGGCGGCACGCGGGACGCGGCTGGCCTGGCGCCGGCGGCACGCGGGACGCGGGCTGGCCTGGCGCCGGCGGCACACGCGGGACGCGGGCTGGCCTGGCGCCGGCGGCACGCGGGACGCGGGCTGGCCTGGCGCCGGCGGCACCCCAGCCTGGCGCCGGCGGCACGCGGAACGCGGGCTGGCCTGCGTCCGCGGCACCGCCCGGCTCTGGTCGCCGGCGACAACTCGGTACTTGGGCTCCTTTCGCCTGCGGCAGCTACCCCGGCCTTGCTGCCTTCGCCGCGGATCGCGCGGGTCTGCCTGGCGCCCGCGGCACCCCGGCCTGGCGCCGGCGGCACGCGTACGCGGGCTGGCCTGGGCCGCGTCACCCGCCTGGCCTCGCGGCGCACCCCGTCACTACACCTCCACGATGCGCAAGACGCTCTGGCGCCGGCGTGCACCCCCGTCCTGTGCTCCGGCGGCACGCGTGTTACCGCGGGCTGGCCTGCTTCCTGCGTCACCCGGCTCTGGCGCCGGCGGCACCCGTCCGCTGCCGTCCTTGCGCCGTCGGCACCACCGTCCTGGTCTCCTTCTGCACGCTGTCACTTCTTCACACTTGCGCCGTCTGCCCACCGGCCTTATCTCCTGGCTTCGCCCCGTCACGCGGCCGTCCCTTGTCTCCTTCCACCCCTTGCCGGCCTTCCGCGGACCCCGGCCCTCCCGGGCGCGCCGGCCACCCCGGCCTGGCTGCCGGCGGCCTTCGCTGCCTGCCCCGCTTCTTCCTCCGCTGCGGGCCCGGCGCCAACCATCTCGTCCCTGCGTCGGTCCCGACTCCCTCGTTCCCGGTCTCGGTCCTATCGTGCCCGGTTCATTCCCGCCTTAGCTTGTTTGGATCAGCCCTCGTGAGTTTGGTCCAATCAGGCTATGGTGGTTTACCCGATTCCACGAGACATCGGATAAACATCAAGCCATCGAAAGATAGCGGAAAACTCGGAGATAATTACAAAGACCGACGAAAATGGAACATTTCCGGAAAGGATAAGCTTGGGCCCAAAGGCGAGGCCCATCACCCCAAGGCAAACCGACCTAGAGGTGGGTATATAAGGAGAGCGAGAGCTGAGGAGAAAGGCATCCCGAAAATCCGAGAATTAGACTTAGAGCATCCTGCTAGCTTAGAAAAACTAGGGTTTAGGTAGTTAGACTAGCGGAGCAAGGCTTAGGACGTTTGGCTGCCTGCGACTCTATCTTTTTCTTTACATCGCAACTCTCTTTGTCTTCCGGAGAATCCTTGTACTCGTTTCCCTTATCTAATAAAACGCCTTCGGGCAAACAATTCAATTTCTATTTTTTGTCTTCTGTTTACTTTGTCGATTTCGTGTGGCAACGCAGAGAATCCGGACCTTCAGGGAAAGTCGGGTTCACTTGGCTTTCCTCCGCAATCTTATTTATCGAAAATTGACGGTGTGAATTTCGGTTCCCACATCAATGGAGAGGAGGAAGATCCAGGATGTTACAGAGGAGGAAGAAGAACAAGAGGAGATAGAAGGAATAAAAAGATGAGAGAGGATGAAGAAGAGAACAACAGAGGCTTTCGGAGACGATGACGGAGACTGGCTCTAGAAAATGACGGAAGAGTGGTCTGTCTGTTTACTGATGGCACATCAGCTCCGCCTAACACATATGTACATTATTAAAGATTCCATCAAGTTAGCCCTTCATTTTTTTCTGTTGGCGATGAATCCGGTACTGGATTTTACATGACCTTTTTTGTTACAATTAGTCGGTTACAAAAATGAACACATACAATACAATTCAAGTTACAATATTTGTAAAACATAAGTAACTTGTTCTGAATTGTTCCAAACCAACTAACAATAGACATAACCATCATTCGATCCAATAGCCGGTAATTTTAAATCTAAATATAAGATAACATGTAAGGTATCCGGATAATTCTAAATATAACCATGCTAATTTACAGAAGATCTGAAAATTTATAATATAATCATGCTAACTTGCATATCAACCATATGAGTTCTACTTATATGAGTTAAGTTTACATTACCCAAAATAGAATCCAGGAAGATGAATACAAAAACATATATTTATTAATATATTTATCAGCCAGATAATTACAATCGAGAAAACATGCGTAGTCGGTTAACTATAGTGTTAACTGACCATTTATTAAAAATATTAACTAAGAATAATGATATCTAGATAATTAATTAGTATATATTACCGGCTAACTATAACAAAAAAGATTCAAGTAAAATTTTAATCACTTATTTCAAAAATTACACCATAAAAAATTGAAAGATTGATATATGGTATTTTTGACACCATTGTATATGTGTTTTCTAACCAGTTTCAATTGTTTTATCGAGTTAGTCTAGTCTTTTTTGAGTCAATTCAGGTCTGGAGTAGACTAAAGAGCTAAAGGGAGGAGCATGAAGAAAGGTGCAAGAATTGAAGCTTTCCATGCAGAACAATCATGCGGAGCAACGAGACGGACTGTTCCTGACAATTATGGAAATTTCCATATCCTTGAAGATTTTCCCTAATCACCTCCCCTCTCTAGAAATCGACGGCGCCTCCATATAAAAGCGCCCTTATCTCTTATTTTATTTTTCTACGCTATTTTTGCAAGACAAGTTTCATACTTTTGGATTCAAGCTTTTGTAAGGGCGACGGCTTCACTTCTCTCATCGACAAGAACAACCTGAACCCTAGTTTTATTCTTCTTAATCTGATCATGAGTATTTCAGTTTCATACGTTGTTATTCGTTGCATCATGCTTGAGTAGTCGACTGTTGATCTAGGGTGATAGAGTGCATATCGCAACTGAGCATAGATAGGTTATCATTAAATAAATCTTCATTCATTCTTTGTTTAATGCTTCCGCTAAACTGATCATCCAGCGTCTGATCCTAGGTTAACATGTGCATCAAAAGTGTCATAGGTTGCTAGATCATGCATGAATAAGCATTGCATCCTTAGCCACGCGAAAGTAGATGTTAAGGTGCACTGTGAACAAATCGGAATCATTCAATAAGGTTTACCATCAGATCTCAGACCAAGCGACATCTTAGGCGCTGAGTCTGATCGGTGAAAGGAACAACTACACGACAGTGTGTTGCTCTAGCCAGTTCTCCGAGTTCTAGATAGGACTGCATCGAATCTGAATAATTTCTCGGTTGTGATTGAGAACACTCACATTCATCCTAGATTAACTCCTTTTAATTTGAATTCATTACCTAAGCTTTTTACTTGTTATTCGCGTCACTCTTGAAATTAAAACTCAATTTTCTTCTTAGCTTAATATTGAACTCATAAAAGTAAAGTGTAGATTGGTCCTCTGGATTGAATCTAAAGTACTATAATCACAATTGTTAACTTGACAGTAGCAAGAATTCATTTTTAGTGTATCAAGTTTTGGCGCCGTTGCGATGGGGACCAGATATTTTTACCTTTATTTTTCGGTTTCATATTCAGGCTAAGATATCTAACTCGCTTTTACTTCTTTGTTGCAGCTGATGATCCAGGTGCATGACCAGTAGACACACTCGGAGCAACGCACAAGAACCATTAAATCAGCTTACCAACAAAGAACTAGCAAGATTAGAACGACAGAACCGTCAACAGCCTAGGCCTACCAACACCAATATGGGTGATCACGGCAATCAGGATGATATCACTGCTGCAATGGCACTCATGAAACAGCAGATGCAACAGACCATTCAGGCGCAACAAGACGCCGCTGAACAGGCAGCCCAAAACGCTGAACAAACTGTTCCGATCGGGCAGGTGAATTTCCTACATAACCTGCCAGCCACACGCTCTGCCATCAATCCTCCACCCTGCACCAGACAAGACTTTGGAATCAAGCTGTCCTTGATCATTTTAGTGCAGCGAAAGATATTCAATGGGCTGCCTACGGAAATCCCGATGGATCACATTGAGAACTTTGAGAAAGTGTGCGGATTCACCCGAGCAAACGGAGTCCCAACAGACTACATCAAATGCACATTGTTCCCTTTCCCTCTTGATGGGAAGGCTGCTCGCTGGTTGGACTCTCTTCCGACCGGATCACTCACTTCATGGGAGCAAGTACGATCCGCGTTCCTCAGCCACTTCTATACGAAGTCAAAGACAACAGCTCTGAGACAGAAAATAGCCACCTTCAAACAGTTAGTGGATAAACCCTTATGCGATGCGTGGGAGAGATTCAACGTCTATCGAAGGGAGTGCCCACACCACGGTTTTGAAGATGACTATCTCCTTGGAGTGTTCTACGATGGAGTAGGATGGGAGTACCGAAACGCCCTCAACTCAGCCAGTAAAGGAGATTTCATGACCCAGTCAACTCGAGGAGCGTTTGAGTTGATCGAAAACATGGCATCAAGCTCGACCGGCAATAATAGGGAGAGCGATCGCACCAAAAAGGTGAACAGTGTTGAGAACAGCAAAATCGATGAATTGACAGCAATGGTTAGTCAACTGATTAAGAGCAACCAGAACCAGGTTTTCATCATGGAAGAATCCCCTCAGGATAAAGTAACCGCAGACACTTCATCAGAGGCAGATCAGTCAGCTGAGAATCAGCACAAAGTGAGCTACGTGAATGGGAAAGGATGGCAGTTCAAGAACTATCACCCGAACCCTAACGTGAGGAACAATCCCCACCTGTTCAACAACCCTAAGCCAGACGGTAACACATAAAACGCTCAAGGAAATCAGGGTCAAAACAGTGGATACCAAAGGGGGTATAACAATCAAGGACGGACCTTCGTTCTCAGCCCGGCTCAGAATGCTCAGTTCCACAATCAGAAACAGCCGACTAACCAGCAATCTTCACAGCCTGCTCAGACCGTTCCGCGGGACGAGATGAAGAGTCTTGCCATGATGATGAGCCAGATACTCCAAGGACAGCAGATCCAAGGAAAGGCACTGAATCAGGTCACAAACGACATCAACACCAGAATGAACCATATGTTTAATTACTTGAGTGCCAAGTATGACAATGTCTCAGGCCATATGAGACAGATGGACATCCAGATTGCTCAGACTGCTGAAAATGTGAAGAGACAACAAGGTACTCTTCCTGGAAAAACAGACAAGAACCCAAAGGAGTGCAATGCAGTCACGTTAAGGAGTGGGAAGCAACTGACTGATCTGGAACCCAGGAGATTCACATCAGCTAAGAAGGGGAAATAGAAAGAGTCAGATCAAACGCCTGAAGCTGCACCTACGGATGAAGAAGCGGGAGAACAACCTACTGAGACCGCTCTAACTGCTGTAGAACAGCCTGCTGAAGCTGTTCCACCATCTAGAGAACCTTCTGCTAATCGTCAGTACATACCGAAGGTACCCTACCCTATTCCAGCTAAGGTTACACGTAAGGATAAGGAGGAGATGAAGTGTAGAAAGATGCTGGAAGACCTAACAGTCAGACTTCCCCTCATGAACGCAATCCAGATGATACCATCCATGCGTAACTTTGTGAAGGGATTGATTTCTGGGAAAATATCAGATGACAATGAGTTCATGATCGTCTCCAAGGAGTGCAGTGCAGTGCTCCAGAACAAGAGGATCAAGAAACTGGGCGATCCGGGCAAGTTTGTTCTCTCTGTCCAGATTGGGAGAACAGTCTTCTCATGCTCACTCGTCGACCTAGGGTCAAGCATAAACCTCATGCCATACTCTGTAGCTAAGCGCCTGGGATACACAGATTTTAAACCTACCAGGATGTCCCTTGTGTTTGCTGATCGATTAGTATAGTCCCCAGTTAGAATAATTGAGGATCTCCAAGTTCTGGTTGGGAACACCCTTGTCCCTGCTGATTTCGGCAAGGGAAAATCGATCTCCACCTAGGGGACATTGTGATGAAGTTCGAGATGAATCAGATGCTCAAGAAACCAGTGCTGGATGGACAGACTTTCACGGTCCAAGAGGAGAGCGACCCGTTGGGACCTCATAAAGGAATGATTGAGGAAATTCTCACCGATGATCCCCTCGAACTAGCCTTAGTCAGAGCTGAATCCGAGCGGAACTTAGAGAGTGTTGATGCTGATGCCTATGCCAAGTTCCTTGATTCAGCGAGAAGTATGGAAAAGATAGTGGCAAATTTAAGTCTGGGAGAGAACAGCGAGCTCAGCAAACCAGCTGGAACAACCGCACCTTCGAACCCGACTGTTCCGGCAGCTCAGCTCGATGACTCATGGAGCGAGCTAAAAGCTCCAAAGGTAGAGCTCAAATCCCTTCCCAAGGGACTCAGGTACGCGTTCCTTGGATCCAATTCTGCATATCCTGTCATCATAAACGCGGATCTGAACAATGCTGAGATTGCTTTGCTCTTATGTGAACTTAGAAAATATCGTAAGGCATTAGGATATTCTCAAGCTGACATACTTGGCATTTCACCTGATCTGTGCATACATAGAATACACCTAGAAGATGAATCGATGACTTCTGTAGAACATCAGAGGAGGTTAAACCCAAATCTAAAGGATGTTGTAAAGAAAGAGATAATAAAACTTCTAGAAGCTGGTGTAATCTATGCCATATCTGATAGTAAGTGGGTTAGCCCTGTTCATGTAGTACCTAAGAAAGGAGGAATCACTGTTATAACAAAGGAAAAGAATGAATTGATCCCTACTAGAACAGTGACTGGTCATCGCATGTGCATTGATTTCCGTAAACTGAATGCTGCGACTCGCAAAGATCACTTTCCACTTCCTTTCATTGATCAGATGCTTGAAAGATTGGCTAACCACCCTTACTATTGCTTCTTAGATGGTTATTCAGGTTTCTTTCAGATTCTCATCCACCCAGACGATCAGGAGAAGACGACGTTCACATGCCCATACGGAACATATGCCTACAGAAGGATGCCCTTCGGCTTGTGAAACGCCCCAGCGACCTTCCAACGCTGCATGATGTCGATTTTTACTGATCTTATCGAAGACATAATGGAGGTTTTCATGGACGATTTCAGCGTCTATGGAAGCTCCTTTCATGTCTGTTTGTCAAACTTGTGCAGGATTCTGAAGAGGTGCGAGGAGAAACATCTAGTGCTGAACTGGGAGAAATATTACTTCATGGTCAGAGATAGGATTGTTCAGGGACATAATCAGAGAAAGGTATTGAAGTGGACAAGGCAAAGATTGAGGTTGTTGGTGTCAAAATCGGTCGCGACGGAATCAATGACTGAAAGTCTCTAGAAAGTATTTCTTGAAACAAAAAGTCTCGGATAATTTCTAAAAAGAGTTATACGAGATTTTCTCAAATTAGAATATCCACTCTCTGTGAGATCGGAAGACTACGGGCGTGCGTGGACGAGAATCCCCGGAAAGATCGGTCCGCTCGCCCAACGAAATCAAGATTCGATCACCACAAAAACCCTAAACATAAAAGAATCTGCCTCGAAACTTCGAAGAGGTCGTTCTCTCAAACCGTGAGGAACCAGAAAACGATCAAGATATCAAATCGAAGCCCTCGCCGAGATCTACAGTCTGGCGCCGGCGGCACCCCGGCCTGGCGCCGGCGGCACGCGCTACGCGGGCCGGACTGGCGCCGGCGGCACCCGACACGCGGGCTGGCCTGGCGCCGGCGGCACCCGTGACGCGGGCCGGCCTGGCGCCGGCGGCACCCCGGCCTGGCGCCGGCGGCACCCGTCCTGGCGCCGGCGGCACCCGTCGCACGGGCTGGCCTGGCGCCAGGCGGCACCCCGGCCTGGCGGCCGTGCGGCACCCGTCGCACGGGCTGCCTGCGCCGGCGGCACCCGGCCTGGCGCCGGCGGCACCCGGCCGGGCAGCCGTCGGCACCCGGCCTGGCGCCAGGCGGCACCCGTCACCCGGGCCTGGCGCCGGCGGCACCCGGCCTTGCAGCCGGCGGGCACCCGTCACGCGGGGATGGCCTGGCGCCGGCGGCACCCGACCTGGCCCGGCGGCACCCGTGACGCGGGCCGGCCTGGCGCCGGCGGCACCCCCGTCGCACGGGCTGGCCCTGGCGCCGGCGGCACCCGTCCGCGGGCTGGCCTGGTCGCCGGCGGCACCCGGCCCTGGGCGCCGGCGGCACCGTCGTGCGGGCTGGCCTGGCGCCGGCGGCACCCCGGCCTGGGCGCCGGTCGACTGCCCTCGGCCTGGTCTCGGGTCCCAATCGTGTTCGGATCTGATCCCATCTTGGCTTGTTTGGATCAATCATCATGAGTTTGGGACGATCACGGCTACGGAATAAACATTCTACGACTCGATTGGAATCGTCCTCGATGTTTTACGACAAAAACTAGAAGGATTGGATTTCTCGTAGAAGATATCGTATAGAACAAGGTCGATTAACTTGAACATCGATCCTTTAGGTTATACGGTTTATTTTACGAGAAAGATAGTCTTTCCGAGAAATCGTATAAAACGTTTAACGACTTAAGACAAGTCCACGGACTAACTTCCGAATTTAGGAATTCAGGCCCAATCAGGCTATGACGGTTTGTCCGATATCCCGAACATCGGATAAACATCAAGTCACCGAAAACTCGAGGATAATTACAAAGATCGACGAAAATGGAATACTTCCTGAAGAGATAAGCTTGGGCCCAAAGGCGAGGTCCATCATCCTAAGGCAAACCGACCTTGGAGTGGATATATAAGGAGAGCAAGGGCAGAAGAGAAGGGGATCCGAAAATCCTAGATTGGAGACTTAGAGCATCCTGCTAGCTTAGAGACTTAGAACTTAGGCGGTTAGGCCAGCGAGGCAGGACTCAGAACGTCTGGCCGCCTCTTGTTCTAGTTTTATCTTCTCCGCAGACCCACGTTCCTCTCGGAAGGATCTAACTATACTTTTACTCAGAGCTCCGCACATAGAAACCCTAGGCATGATCTTCGACATGCCCGTTTCTATGACCAACGCTCGTACTAGACGAACCAGGCCCTAGAACGTCTGGCCGCCTCCTGCTCGCAAATCTCCGCTCCTCTCGGAAGGATCGGACAATTCTTTTACTTAAGAGCTCCGCACATAGAAACCCTAGGCGTTATCTTCGACATGCATGTTTCTATGACAACC
>JAATWR010000896.1:0-56429 GCA_018703725.1 Brassica juncea
AAGTCATAGGAGTGGGGAAAAGAAGTATCCCACTTTCAAATACAGGTGCTTAGTTTCTCAGTTTGGGATAGCACAGCTTGTCGTTGGTCAATCAAAACCAGGATGAATAACACTTTGTGAGAAGCTGATTTGGATACTAAGTGGTGGAGAATCACCAGGAAGTTGAATAAATCTCAAGGAGTTGGGAAGAAGAAGTTATCCACTTTCAAATCAGGTGATGGTGAGTTTGCAGTTCCCAGTTTGGGAATACCACAGCTTCTTCGTCGTTCCAATCAAACCAGGATGAATCACTTTGTGAGAAGCTTGATTTGGATACATAAAGTGGTGGAGAATGACCAAGAAGTTGAATAAATCTCATAGGAGTTGGGATGAAGAAGTTATCCCACTTTCAAATCAGGTGATTGCAGTTTCCAAGTTTGGGAAAAGCACAGCTTCTTCGTCGTTCCAATCAAACCAGGACGAATCACTCACTTGTGAGAAGCTTGATTTGGATACATAAAGTGGTGGAGAATGACCAGGAAGTTGAATAAAATCTCATAGGAGTTGGGATGAAGAATTTATCCCCACTTCAAATCAGGTGATTCCAGCTTTCCCAGTTTGGGAATAGCAACAGCTTCTTTCGTCGTTCCAATCAAAACCAGGATGAAATCACTTTGTGAGAAGCTTGATTTGGATACATAAAGTGGTGGGAGAATGACCAGGAAGTTGAATAAATCTCATAGGAGTAGTTGGGATGAAGAAGTGTATCCCACTTTCAAATCAGGTGATTCCAGCTTCCCAGTTTGGGAATAGCACAGCTTCTTCGTCGTTCCAATCAAACCAGGATGAATCACTTTGTGAGAAACTTGATTTGGATACATAAAGTGGTGGAGAATGGCCAGGAAGTTTAATAAATCTCATAGGAGTTGGGAATGAAGAAGTTATCCCACTTTCAAATCAGGTGATTCCAGCTTCCCAGTTTGGGAATAGCACAGCTTCTTCGTCGTTCCAATCAAACCAGGATGAATCACTTTGTGAGAAGCTTGATTGGATACATAAAGTGGTGGAGAATCACCAGGAAGTTAAATAAATCTCATAGGAGTTGGGAAGAAGAAGTTATCACACTTTCAAAACAGGTGATTCCAGTTTCCCAGTTTGGGAATAGCACAGCTTCTTCGTCGTTCCAATCAAACCAGGATGAATCACTTTGTGAGAAGCTTGATTTGGATACATAAAGTGGTGGATAATCACCAGGAAGTTGAATAAATCTCATAGGAGTTGGGAAGAAGAAGTTATCCCACTTTCAAATAAGGTGATTGCAGTTTCCCAGTTTGGGAATAGCACAGCTTCTTCGTCGTTCCAATCAAACCAGGATGAATAACTTTGTGAGAATCTTGATTTGGATACATAAAGTGGTGGAGAATCACCAGGAAGTTGAATAAATCTCATAGGAGTTGGGAAGAAGAAGTTATCTCACTTTCAAATCAGGTGATTCCAGTTTTCCAGTTTGGGAATAGCACAGCTTCTTCGTCGTTCCAATCAAACCAGGATGAATCACTTTGTGAGAAGCTTGATTTGGATACATAAAGTGGTGGAGAATCACCAGGAAGTTGAATAAATCTCATAGGAGTTGGGAAGAAGAAGTTATCCCACTTTCAAATCAGGTGATTGCAGTTTCCCAGTTTGGGAATACCACAGCTTCTTCGTCGTTCCAATCAAACCAGGATGAATCACTTTGTTAGAAGCTTGATTTCGATACATAAAGTGGTGGAGAATGACCAGGAAGTTGAATAAATCTCATAGGAGTTGGGATGAAGAAGTTATCCCTCTTTCAAATCAGGTGATTCCAGTTTCCCAGTTTGGGAATAGCACAGCTTCTTCGTCGTTCCAATCAAACCAGGATGAATCACTTTGTGAGAAACTTGATTTGGATACATAAAGTGGTGTAGAATGACCAGGAAGTTTAATAAATCTCATAGGAGTTGGGATGAAGAAGTTATCCCACTTTCAAATCAGGTGATTCCAGCTTCCCAGTTTGGGAATAGCACAGCTTCTTCGTCGTTCCAATCAAACCAGGATGAATCACTTTGTGAGAAGCTTGATTTGGATACATAAAGTGGTGGAGAATGACCAGGAAGTTGAATAAATCTCATAGGAGTTGGGAAGAAGAAGTTATCCCACTTTCAAGTCAGGTGATTGTAGTTTCCCAGTTTGGGAATAGCGCAGCTTCTTCGTCGTTCCAATCAAACCAGGATGAATCACTTTGTGAGAAGCTTGATTTGGATACATAAAGTGGTGGAGAATCACCAGGAAGTTAAATAAATCTCATAGGAGTTGGGAAGAAGAAGTTATCACACTTTCAAAACAGGTGATTCCAGTTTCCCAGTTTGGGAATAGCACAGCTTCTTCGTCGTTCCAATCAAACCAGGATGAATCACTTTGTGAGAAGCTTGATTTGGATACATAAAGTGGTGGATAATCACCAGGAAGTTGAATAAATCTCATAGGAGTTGGGAAGAAGAAGTTATCCCACTTTCAAATCAGGTGATTGCAGTTTCCCAGTTTGGGAATAGCACAGCTTCTTCGTCGTTCCAATCAAACCAGGATGAATAACTTTGTGAGAAGCTTGATTTGGATACATAAAGTGGTGGAGAATCACCAGGAAGTTGAATAAATCTCATAGGAGTTGGGAAGAAGAAGTTATCCCACTTTCAAATCAGGTGATTCCAGTTTTCCAGTTTGGGAATAGCACAGCTTCTTCGTCGTTCCAATCAAACCAGGATGAATCACTTTGTGAGAAGCTTGATTTGGATACATAAAGTGGTGGAGAATCACCAGGAAGTTGAATAAATCTCATAGGAGTTGGGAAGAAGAAGTTATCCCACTTTCAAATCAGGTGATTGCAGTTTCCCAGTTTGGGAATACCACAGCTTCTTCGTCGTTCCAATCAAACCAGGATGAATCACTTTGTGAGAAGCTTGATTTGGATACATAAAGTGGTGGAGAATGACCAAGAAGTTGAATAAATCTCATAGGAGTTGGGATGAAGAAGTTATCCCACTTTCAAATCAGGTGATTGCAGTTTCCAAGTTTGGGAAAAGCACAGCTTCTTCGTCGTTCCAATCAAACCAGGATGAATCACTTTGTGAGAAGCTTGATTTGGATACATAAAGTGGTGGAGAATGACCAGGAAGTTGAATAAATCTCATAGGAGTTGGGATGAAGAAGTTATCCCACTTTCAAATCAGGTGATTCCAGCTTCCCAGTTTGGGAATAGCACAGCTTCTTCGTCGTTCCAATCAAACCAGGATGAATCACTTTGTGAGAAGCTTGATTTGGATACATAAAGTGGTGGAGAATGACCAGGAAGTTGAATAAATCTCATAGGAGTTGGGATGAAGAAGTTATCCCACTTTCAAATCAGGTGATTCCAGCTTCCCAGTTTGGGAATAGCACAGCTTCTTCGTCGTTCCAATCAAACCAGGATGAATCACTTTGTGAGAAACTTGATTTGGATACATAAAGTGGTGGAGAATGGCCAGGAAGTTTAATAAATCTCATAGGAGTTGGGATGAAGAAGTTATCCCACTTTCAAATCAGGTGATTCCAGCTTCCCAGTTTGGGAATAGCACAGCTTCTTCGTCGTTCCAATCAAACCAGGATGAATCACTTTGTGAGAAGCTTGATTTGGATACATAAAGTGGTGGAGAATCACCAGGAAGTTAAATAAATCTCATAGGAGTTGGGAAGAAGAAGTTATCACACTTTCAAAACAGGTGATTCCAGTTTCCCAGTTTGGGAATAGCACAGCTTCTTCGTCGTTCCAATCAAACCAGGATGAATCACTTTGTGAGAAGCTTGATTTGGATACATAAAGTGGTGGATAATCACCAGGAAGTTGAATAAATCTCATAGGAGTTGGGAAGAAGAAGTTATCCCACTTTCAAATAAGGTGATTGCAGTTTCCCAGTTTGGGAATAGCACAGCTTCTTCGTCGTTCCAATCAAACCAGGATGAATAACTTTGTGAGAAGCTTGATTTGGATACATAAAGTGGTGGAGAATCACCAGGAAGTTGAATAAATCTCATAGGAGTTGGGAAGAAGAAGTTATCTCACTTTCAAATCAGGTGATTCCAGTTTTCCAGTTTGGGAATAGCACAGCTTCTTCGTCGTTCCAATCAAACCAGGATGAATCACTTTGTGAGAAGCTTGATTTGGATACATAAAGTGGTGGAGAATCACCAGGAAGTTGAATAAATCTCATAGGAGTTGGGAAGAAGAAGTTATCCCACTTTCAAATCAGGTGATTGCAGTTTCCCAGTTTGGGAATACCACAGCTTCTTCGTCGTTCCAATCAAACCAGGATGAATCACTTTGTTAGAAGCTTGATTTCGATACATAAAGTGGTGGAGAATGACCAGGAAGTTGAATAAATCTCATAGGAGTTGGGATGAAGAAGTTATCCCTCTTTCAAAACAGGTGATTCCAGTTTCCCAGTTTGGGAATAGCACAGCTTCTTCGTCGTTCCAATCAAACCAGGATGAATCACTTTGTGAGAAACTTGATTTGGATACATAAAGTGGTGTAGAATGACCAGGAAGTTTAATAAATCTCATAGGAGTTGGGATGAAGAAGTTATCCCACTTTCAAATCAGGTGATTCCAGCTTCCCAGTTTGGGAATAGCACAGCTTCTTCGTCGTTCCAATCAAACCAGGATGAATCACTTTGTGAGAAGCTTGATTTGGATACATAAAGTGGTGGAGAATGACCAGGAAGTTGAATAAATCTCATAGGAGTTGGGAAGAAGAAGTTATCCCACTTTCAAGTCAGGTGATTGTAGTTTCCCAGTTTGGGAATAGCGCAGCTTCTTCGTCGTTCCAATCAAACCAGGATGAATCACTTTGTGAGAAGCTTGATTTGGATACATAAAGTGGTGGAGAATCACCAGGAAGTTAAATAAATCTCATAGGAGTTGGGAAGAAGAAGTTATCACACTTTCAAAACAGGTGATTCCAGTTTCCCAGTTTGGGAATAGCACAGCTTCTTCGTCGTTCCAATCAAACCAGGATGAATCACTTTGTGAGAAGCTTGATTTGGATACATAAAGTGGTGGATAATCACCAGGAAGTTGAATAAATCTCATAGGAGTTGGGAAGAAGAAGTTATCCCACTTTCAAATCAGGTGATTGCAGTTTCCCAGTTTGGGAATAGCACAGCTTCTTCGTCGTTCCAATCAAACCAGGATGAATCACTTTGTGAGAAGCTTGATTTGGATACATAAAGTGGTGGAGAATCACCAGGAAGTTGAATAAATCTCATAGGAGTTGGGAAGAAGAAGTTATCCCACTTTCAAATCAGGTGATTCCAGTTTTCCAGTTTGGGAATAGCACAGCTTCTTCGTCGTTCCAATCAAACCAGGATGAATCACTTTGTGAGAAGCTTGATTTGGATACATAAAGTGGTGGAGAATGACCAGGAAGTTGAATAAATCTCATAGGAGTTGGGATGAAGAAGTTATCTCACTTTCAAATCAGGTGATTCCAGTTTCCCAGTTTGGGAATACCACAGCTTCTTCGTCGTTCCAATCAAACCAGGATGAATCACTTTGTGAGAAGCTTGATTTGGATACATAAAGTGGTGGAGAATGACGAGGAAGTTGAATAAATCTCATAGGAGTTGGGATGAAGAAGTTATCCCACTTTCAAATCAGGTGATTCCAGCTTCCCAGTTTGGGAATAGCACAGCTTCTTCGTCGTTCCAATCAAACCAGGATTAATTGTGGGAACCGAAATTCGCACTGTCGATTTCCGTTTAAATAAGGAAACTAAGAAAACCCTAGTTTCCCAGAGGACCCGGATATCTGTTAATTACCACACGTCAAGCAATCAGAACACGAGAATAACAACGATAAAAATAAGAAATCGAAAAGAGAGCAAAGTAGATCTTATTCCGAATCTGCGTATGAGCGTTACAACGAGGTATAAGCCTGGGCTCGAGAGCTGTCGGCGAGATTCCTAGTTCTAGCAACCCTAAGACGGCTAAACCTAATTGAGTCGCAGCTCGAAATAACAAAAACGGAAAGTTGCCTAAATCGCTCTAAGTGCTAAGTTTGCTCTGAAAAAGTTCTCTTCTCTGCTCCTCGCCTAGGACTCCTTATATACTAGCTCCAAGGTCGGTTTACGCTTTTACTCTTCTGCCCTTAAGCCGTCATAGCATAAAAATGGAGATATTCCATTTTTCCCGATCTTCACAATTATCTTCAAAACTTCCGTATTTATCCGCGGAAACTTGACATTTATCCTTCCTCGTGGGCCAAGCGCGAACCATGCTGTGGTTCACGGGCTTTTGGTTAAGAAAAATCGTAGGATGGGCCTCGAGTCGTGTTTTAGGTCCCTTTGGGCCGTCTTCCGACTCGACACGTTTACTACGAGTTTTCCGCGGTTTCTAATCCGCGAAGTTTGATCGATGAATTAGAATAGCGGGAAACATGGACTGAGCTTGCTACGGTCTTCGGGAGATAGCATTCGAAGGTTTGACGAGAATGCAAGGACTGGTGTCGTATCGATGTTCGGAAAGGTTCAATCGCTACACAGCGACCGAACTTTGGCTCGAGCCCAGTCGCTATGTAGCGACCGAGCGAAACGAGTGCTCGGTCGCTACGTAGCGACCGAGCTTCGGCTTGAGCTCGGTCGCTACGTAGCGACCGAGCGGGACGATCGCTCGGTCGCTACGTAGCGACCGAGCTTTGGCTCGAGCTCGATCGCTACGTAGCGACCGAGCGGGACGATCGCTCGGTCGCTACGTAGCGACCGAGCTTTGGCTCGAGCTCGGTCGCTACGTAGCGACCGAGCGGGACGATCGCTCGGTCGCTACGTAGCGACCGAGCTTTGGCTCGAGCTCGGTCGCTACGTAGCGACCGAGCGGGACGATCGCTCGGTCGCTACGTAGCGACCGAGCTTTGGCTCGAGCTCGGTCGCTACGTAGCGACCGAGCGGGACGATCGCTCGGTCGCTACGTAGCGACCGAGCTTGGCTGAGCTCGGTCGCTACGTAGCGACCGAGCTTGGCTGAGCTCGGTCGCTACGTAGCGACCGAGCTTTGGCTCGAGCTCGGTCGCTACGTAGCGACCGAGCGGGACGATCGCTTCGAAGTCGCGATAAGTCAGTTGACACCCCTTGCCATTCAGCACCTTATTGGGATCTTGATCCTAAGCTATGAGCATGGCCTTTCCCTTTCCGTCGATCATTATGAAGCGCTTTTGAGGCTTCAACTTGTCAAGGATACGGATAAGCATAGGTTTGTCCCTCGGAAATTTATGTCGGTGGTTAAGAAGTTCATTTCGAACTTCAACTTGTGGAAGAAGTTCTTTTTCTTTGTTCGTTTGGACGCTGCGTCCGTCGAAGAGAGTTGCATTCCACTGTTCCGGAGGTTGCCGAACAATCGTCCCTTCATCAATCCTCTTGCTCCGTTCCTTGAGGACATTATCGCGGTGAGGGATCTTCTCAGGAATGGTCCCTTCTTCTGGACTTCTTTCACGCCGAGAAGGGTTCGGAAGGCACTGAAATTTGTGCAACCTGGTCCAGCTTTGGACGCGGATATGGGAAGCGACTCCGAACCCGACGACCAGAATCCCGTCGAAGCTCCGACAGCTGCGCCGGAGTCGAGCTCTTGGAAGGGAAAAGATGTCGATCTTGGCGACATAGAGTTTTCGATGGACGACTCTATGCTTCCAGGATGGGATCCGAACCTTGCTTACGGCGACGGAAGCGGTTCGAGCGAGGCCCCCATTCCGGACTTTGATGATTTCTTTGTTGGGCTGCCATCGGGTTTCGATGCTCCTCCTCCTACGAAAGAATCGGCGAGGCCGAGAGTCGTTGCGGAAGGATCTCGCATCATCAATGGGGTTAGTTTTTTTTTGGGAATTTTTTAGTGATTATCCTATGTATGGATTTGTAACACGCCCATCGATTTTGCAGGGCTGAGCTTGCTGGGCTCGGCCATCGAGGCGGGTCATAGAGAAGCCATGGTCTACCGCTTCAAGGCGGAGAAAGCGGAGCGGGATCTCGCTCGCGTGCAAGGCGAGATGCTGGAGCGAGAGGCACAGCTTACTCGTGATCATGCGCGGGCTGTTCGTAGAGCGGAGAGGAAAGGCAAAAGAGAAATCGTCGAGGTGATGAAGACTCGCGCATCTCAGTTCCAGGTTGAGTACGGGAACCTTAAGAATGCCTTTACCTCGGTGGGCGACTTTCGCGAGTGCCGTGGTTCGGTCGGAAGTCTTTGGAGGACGCAAGCCGACGACTATGTGTTTGAAGAGGAAATGAGCTTGATGAAGAGTGGGATGAGTGACCGTGCCCACGCTGAGGCGCTTATCCCTCCGATCGACGAGAGGATTCAAGGGTTCTGGGATTCCATCCCGGTTTCTCCTTATACCGAGGAGGTCCCGATCGATTTTCACGATGGTGGCGAGGAAGTGGATCGTCCTGCGGATGCGTTTGGTGCTTCGTTGTCCGGGGACTTTGACTTTGGATTATGAGGGATGGATCAGTTATCCTTGTTTTCGGCCGAATGTGGCCCTTTGAATTTGGATTTCGTTTAGGCCAAGATGGCCGTATTTGTATTTCCGGGACTGGCCGTTGGTGGCTTTGAATCCCTTGCCGCTTTACGCGGTTTATTTATATGATAAATGTTTTGTTTTGAGTTTTTCCTGAGTAGGGTTGAAGTAAATACGAGTTGTCGTCTCGTATGTAGTTCTAATTAGACGTTCAATCTGTTGGTTCGTTCGTGATTTTCGTAAAAATTTATCTGTCTTTACGATTTTCGAGAACATTGAGATACGAACGGAGAGGCATGGTTTATGATCTCGTATCTTTTAGATATCATGCCTTGAGATGTTTGAGACCAGAGCGTTGGGTTTAGGGCAAGACCTAGGTTTACTTTCGGTTAAGGTTTGTGCGGTGACTAGCCGGCTATCGTTTTTCCTGTTGCGATTTCTTCCTGACTCGCACCGGTTTAAAGTCCGCGATATGTTCTCGGCTTATATGACTTGTATGGTACGAATCGAGCATCTTCTCAGAATCAACTGGAAGTGCTAAACCAAAATTTCGAATTTTTGTTGTAGCGCGCTTTTGTCCTTGTGCTGGACGTTTTTAAAGATCAAAAGAGTGATCGGATTGCGTTTGTTTAAGACGGCTGGCGTGTTCGTCGGGGCCAATCGACGAACGGGGTGTAAAGTTTTTGGTGGTCGCGTTCGGACAATTTGTTTAGCATTGTCCTCGAATTTTAACTTTTTGCGACGTCTCGCAGTTATTTTCGAGGATTATGCGTGTATTTTTGCGTGTTTGAAAGGTGATAATCTTTACGATTTTTGGGCCGGATGAGGCCGCAGACGAGCGTAAACTGAAGTGTAAGCGTTTTCGATAAAAAGACAGTGTATATTGTAAAAATTTTTATGTTTCTAAAAACTCGATTACAATAATGGCGATTGTGGGAGTATACGAGTATACGCACCCACTCCCCCCCCCCTTTTTAGAGAGGGGGATAGCTGAACTCGTCTTTTGACAAGCTGCCTACGTACCCCTTTCGAGGATCAAGCCATCTCGTAGTTCTGTTTCATGCCGCGAGTGTTCTTACTCGGCGGTTGGTGTCGCGATGTCCGCCTTGACCGTGTCGATCGTGGCTGGGTCGACGCTATTTTCCGGATGTTCCGGTTGAGTTGTCGCGTGGGCTTCGGATTTATGTCGAGCTTCGACGTCCGATGCGTTTGCGTTGACAGACGATTTTACTTCGTCCTTGTGCGGGGCGCTTTTGGCCGAAGATCGATCTATCTTCGCGCGTTTGCCGTTTGCAGAAGCCGTGATTTGCCTTAACTTATGCTCCGCGAGGAAGCATAGTCGCGACTGTTTTTGGCATCCCCAGATGGCCGCGACTCCGCTCGGCGTTGGGAACTTGAGATCCAGGTGGTAAGTTGACGGAACTGCCTGCATGGCGTTAAGCCATGGGGTTCCCATGATCACGTTGTAGATAGCGGGATGGTCGACTACCGCGAATTCGACGATTTTTGTGATCTCCTTGGCCATGACTGGCAATTGGATTGATCCGAGAGTCATCGACACTTCGCCTGAAAAACCCGTGAGTGGTTTTGGCGTCGGAATTACCTCTCCGAGTTTGATACTCATCCGCTTGAGAGTGTCGCGGAAGATTACGTTGACCATGCTTCCCGTATCGACGAGTACCCTTCCGACTTCTAAATCTCGTATGACGAGATCTATGACGAGCGGGTCGCAGTGAGGTTGGTCGATACCGCCGGCTTCTTCCTCCGTGAAGGTGATCGAGCAACTTTGGCCGTCTCGAGGAGGAGACCATGTAGGCCAATTTGCGCTTGATTCTGCCTTCCGTTGGTAAGCCTTGATGGCTGACACGGTATCGCCGCAGTATTGAGATCCTCCGATGATCATATTGACTCTGCGACGATTGTTATCGTTCCCTTTGTCATCCGGCCTCCTACCGCGTTTATCCCCAGGTTGGTTTCGTTGAGGAGATTTTTCGGCGGGCGGATTTCTGTCCGTCTTTGGAGGCCGATCAGAATCGAGGATGAGATCCTTGACGCTAGTTACTTCCGAAAGCTCTCCAGCGAGCAGCTTCGCGGCCAGTCTTGCTCCTAAGACTTTGCAATTAGTCGTGGAGTGTCCTCGGGATTGGTGGAACTCGCAGAAGGTGTTCTCGTCATACCCTTGATTGCGAGTCCATGTGTTGCCCGTGGTCCGGCCTTGATCCGAATTGATCGCATAGTTATGCGCTCCTTGGAGATCTTCCCCCTCGTGATGGACGTACTTGTCGTTACGAGAGTTCTTCTTTTTCCCCTTCGGATCTGCGTCTTTCGAGGATGGTCTTGCCGGCTTATGTTTTTGCGATAAGACTTTAGTTTCTTCCTCCACTATGATATAGTCCGTTGCTTTGTGGAGGGCGTCCTGGATCGTTCGCGGTTTGTCGAGAGTTATCCATTTTCTGAATTTCGACTTGTACCAGAGCGTCTTTCTCAGCGCGTCGATGGCCACTTTGTCGCTTATCCCGCTGACCCTGGACATTATCAGTTTGAACCGACTGATAAACTCGCGGAGGGGTTCGTCTTCCCTCTGGGAGAGACTCCAGAGATCAACATCGGAGGTTTCCCTGTCTATGAATACAGAGTACTGTTTGAGGAATTCCGATGCGAGCTGTCGAAAACTCCCGATGGTGTTGCGACGAAGGCGTGCGAACCATTCGAGCGCTGCTCCTTCAAGATTTTCAACGAACAGGCGGCAATAGCCGGCATCCTTTTCGCCGTCCTTCAGTCTTGCTCTTCCCATCGCGATGTGGAAAGCCTGAAGGTGCGCTTTCGGATCGGCCGTACCATCGTACTTCGGTACTTTGATCTTTCCCGGATCGGACACCCTCATGTCCGAAATGCGACTGGTAAAGGGGGTCTTTCGAGCTCCTTCCAGCAGTCGATCGATCTCGGGGGCAGCACTAGTAGCATGATGGATTTGAGACTTTACGGCTCTCACTTCTGCCGCAGTCTTGGTGATGTAGTCGCGAAGATCGCGGATATCCGATGTATCGTCAGTGGATTTCCGAGCCTGTCGGCGCTTACTGCGAGTGAGCTCGGTTTGCCTTTCGGCCAGCTCCTCTTGTTCGTTCCAATAGGCGACTTCTTCTTCTTCCGTCATTGGTTTTTCGAACGGGGAGCCTTCCCGAGCGGATCGGCTTTTGGTCCTTCTTGGATGTCTGTCGACATCCTCGTCGGTGTCGTTGGAGACATCGCTAGGATCCAGGTCAATGTGTTCGGCTTCGTTATCCTCCGAGTCCTTTGCAGGGAGCGGAAGACTTTCAGAGTTCCCCTTCTCGATGGGAGACTTCTCGCTGGGGTTTTGACCGGAAGGTCGTTCCCGCGCGACTCCTGCTCTATCGAGTGGGGTGGCGAAATCGAGCCTCTTCCCGTGGATTTTGGTGGTTCCGCGGGGACGGATAGCTTGGGTCCTTGCCGTTAAGGTTTCAACCTGTTTGGTCAAGGTATTCACGAGCTTATCCTGTTCTTCCGACCTTTTTTCATAGGTGGCGAACATCTTTTTAAACTCCTCGAGAGTCGCGGCGTTGGCTTGCGCGTTGGCCGCAGATACGTCCGCTACCGGAGTGTGGAGATCGGTGCCGCTGCCTCCGTTAAGGGGAGTTGGCACGTTATCCGCGTCGTTGGTTGACATATCTGACTGTGTGTGGCTTTTGCGGGTTAGATTGATCCGTAAGGACCCCTCCTTCTAGCGCCAAACTGTGGGAACCGAAATTCGCACTGTCGATTTCCGTTTAAATAAGGAAACTAAGAAAACCCTAGTTTCCCAGAGGACCCGGATATCTGTTAATTACCACACGTCAAGCAATCAGAACACGAGAATAACAACGATAAAAATAAGAAATCGAAAAGAGAGCAAAGTAGATCTTATTCCGAATCTGCGTATGAGCGTTACAACGAGGTATAAGCCTGGGCTCGAGAGCTGTCGGCGAGATTCCTAGTTCTAGCAACCCTAAGACGGCTAAACCTAATTGAGTCGCAGCTCGAAATAACAAAAACGGAAAGTTGCCTAAATCGCTCTAAGTGCTAAGTTTGCTCTGAAAAAGTTCTCTTCCCTGCTCCTCGCCTAGGACTCCTTATATACTAGCTCCAAGGTCGGTTTACGCTTTTACTCTTCTGCCCTTAAGCCGTCATAGCATAAAAATGGAGATATTCCATTTTTCCCGATCTTCACAATTATCTTCAAAACTTCCGTATTTATCCGCGGAAACTTGACATTTATCCTTCCTCGTGGGCCAAGCGCGAACCATGCTGTGGTTCACGGGCTTTTGGTTAAGAAAAATCGTAGGATGGGCCTCGAGTCGTGTTTTAGGTCCCTTTGGGCCGTCTTCCGACTCGACACGTTCACTACGAGTTTTCCGCGGTTTCTAATCCGCGAAGTTTGATCGATGAATTAGAATAGCGGGAAACATGGACTGAGCTTGCTACGGTCTTCGGGAGATAGCATTCGAAGGTTTGACGAGAATGCAAGGACTGGTGTCGTATCGATGTTCGGAAAGGTTCAATCGCTACACAGCGACCGAACTTTGGCTCGAGCCCGGTCGCTATGTAGCGACCGAGCGAAACGAGTGCTCGGTCGCTACGTAGCGACCGAGCTTCGGCTTGAGCTCGGTCGCTACGTAGCGACCGAGCGGGACGATCGCTCGGTCGCTACGTAGCGACCGAGCTTTGGCTCGAGCTCGGTCGCTACGTAGCGACCGAGCGGGACGATCGCTCGGTCGCTACGTAGCGACCGAGCTTTGGCTCGAGCTCGGTCGCTACGTAGCGACCGAGCGGGAGGATCGCTCGGTCGCTACGTAGCGACCGAGCGGGACGATCGCTCGGTCGCTACGTAGTGACCGAGCGGGACGATCGCTCGGTCGCTACGTAGCGACCGAGCTTTGGCTCGAGCTCGGTCGCTACGTAGCGACCGAGCGGGACGATCGCTCGGTCGCTACGTAGCGACCGAGCTTTGGCTCGAGCTCGGTCGCTACGTAGCGACCGAGCGGGACGATCGCTCGGTCGCTACGTAGCGACCGAGCTTGGCTGAGCTCGGTCGCTACGTAGCGACCGAGCGGGACGATCACTCGGTCGCTACGTAGCGACCGAGCTTTGGCCCGAGCTCGGTCGCTACGTAGCGACCGAGCGGGACGATCGTTCGGTTTGAATCCCAAAGAATACTTCTTCGTAAAAATAACCTCGTATAGGTTATTTTTACGAAAATTACATCCCTTCTTTTACTAACTCTTTCGGAAATACGATCTCTGAGGATTTTCGGGTGGTAATTCCGTCGTAACCGTTTTTGACCCCAACATTAATCACTTTGTGAGAAGTTTGATTTGGATACATAAAGTGGTGGAGAATGACCAGGAAGTTGAATAAATCTCATAGGAGTTGGGAAGAAGAAGTTATCCCACTTTCAAATCAGGTGATTGCAGTTTCCCAGTTTGGGAATACCACAGCTTCTTCGTCGTTCCAATCAAACCAGGATGAATCAGTTTGTGAGAAGCTTGATTTGGATACATAAAGTGGTGGAGAATGACCAGGAAGTTGAATAAATCTCATAGGAGTTGGGAAGAAGAAGTTATCCCACTTTCAAATCAGGTGATTGCAGTTTCCCAGTTTGGGAATAGCACAGTTTCTTCGTCGTTCCAATCAAACCAGGATGAATCACTTTGTAAGAAGCTTGATTTGGATACATAAAGTGGTGTAGAATCACCAGGAGGTTGAATAAATCTCATAGGAGTTGGGAAGAAGAAGTTATCCCACTTTCAAATCAGGTGATTGCAGTTTCCCAGTTTGGGAATACCACAGCTTCTTCGTCGTTCCAATCAAACCAGGATGAATCACTTTGTTAGAAGCTTGATTTCGATACATAAAGTGGTGGAGAATGACCAGGAAGTTGAATAAATCTCATAGGAGTTGGGATGAAGAAGTTATCCCACTTTCAAATCAGGTGATTCCAGCTTCCCAGTTTGGGAATAGCACAGCTTCTTCGTCGTTCCAATCAAACCAGGATGAATCACTTTGTGAGACACTTGATTTGGATACATAAAGTGGTGGGGAATGACCAGGAAGTTGAATAACTCTCATAGGAGTTGGGATGAAGAAGTTATCCCTCTTTCAAATCAGGTGATTCCAGTTTCCCATTTTGGGAAAAGCACAGCTTCTTCGTCGTTCCAATCAAACCAGGATGAATCACTTTGTGAGACACTTGATTTGGATACATAAAGTGGTGGGGAATGACCAGGAAGTTGAATAAATCTCATAGGAGTTGGGATGAAGAAGTTATCCCTCTTTCAAATCAGGTGATTCCAGTTTCCCATTTTGGGAAAAGCACAGCTTCTTCGTCGTTCCAATCAAACCAGGATGAATCACTTTGTGAGAAGCTTTATTTGGATACATAAAGTGGTGGAGAATGACCAGGAAGTTGAATAAATCTCATAGGAGTTGGGATGAAGAAGTTATCCCACTTTCAAATCAGGTGATTCCAGCTTCCCAGTTTGGGAATAGCACAGCTTCTTCGTCGTTCCAATCAAACCAGGATGAATCACTTTGTGAGAAACTTGATTTGGATACATAAAGTGGTGGAGAATGACCAGGAAGTTTAATAAATCTCATAGGAGTTGGGATGAAGAAGTTATCCCACTTTCAAATCAGGTGATTCCAGCTTCCCAGTTTGGGAATAGCACAGCTTCTTCGTCGTTCCAATCAAACCAGGATGAATCACTTTGTGAGAAGCTTGATTTGGATACATAAAGTGGTGGAGAATGACCAGGAATTTGAATAAATCTCATAGGAGTTAGGAAGAAGAAGTTATCCCACTTTCAAATCAGGTGATTGCAGTTTCCCAGTTTGGGAATAGCACAGCTTCTTCGTCGTTCCAATCAAACCAGGATGAATCACTTTGTGAGAAGCTTGATTTGGATACATAAAGTGGTGGAGAATCACCAGGAAGTTGAATAAATCTCATAGGAGTTGGGAAGAAGAAGTTATCCCACTTTCAAATCAGGTGATTGCAGTTTCCCAGTTTGGGAATACCACAGCTTCTTCGTCGTTCCAATCAAACCAGGATGAATCACTTTGTGAGAAGCTTTATTTGGATACATTAAGTGGTGGAGAATGACCAAGAAGTTGAATAAATCTCATAGGAGTTGGGATGAAGAAGTTATCCCACTTTCAAATCAGGTGATTGCAGTTTCCAAGTTTGGGAATACCACAGCTTCTTTGTCGTTCCAATCAAACCAGGATGAATCACTTTGTGAGAAGGTTGATTTGGATACATAAAGTGGTGGAGAATCACCAGGAAGTTGAATAAATCTCATAGGAGTTGGGATGAAGAAGTTATCCCACTTTCAAATCAGGTGATTCCAGCTTTCCAGTTTGGGAATAGCACAGCTTCTTCGTCGTTCCAATCAAACCAGGATGAATCACTTTGTGAGAAGCTTGATTTGGATACATAAAGTGGTGGAGAATGACCAGGAAGTTGAATAAATCTCATAGGAGTTGGGAAGAAGAAGTTATCCCACTTTCAAATCAGGTGATTGCAGTTTCCCAGTTTGGGAATAGCACAGCTTCTTCGTCGTTCCAATCAAACCAGGATGAATCACTTTGTGAGAAGCTTGATTTGGATACATAAAGTGGTGGAGAATCACCAGGAAGTTGAATAAATCTCATAGGAGTTGGGAAGAAGAAGTTATCCCACTTTCAAATCAGGTGATTGCAGTTTCCCAGTTTGGGAATGCCACAGCTTCTTCGTCGTTCCAATTAAACCAGGATGAATCACTTTGTGAGAAGCTTGATTTGGATACATAAAGTGGTGGAGAATGACCAAGAAGTTGAATAAATCTCATAGGAGTTGGGATGAAGAAGTTATCCCACTTTCAAATCAGGTGATTCCAGCTTTCCAGTTTGGGAATAGCACAGCTTCTTCGTCGTTCCAATCAAACCAGGATGAATCACTTTGTGAGAAGCTTGATTTGGATACATAAAGTGGTGGAGAATGACCAGGAAGTTGAATAAATCTCATAGGAGTTGGGAAGAAGAAGTTATCCCACTTTCAAATCAGGTGATTCCAGCTTCCCAGTTTGGGAATAGCACAGCTTCTTCGTCGTTCCAATCAAACCAGGATGAATCACTTTGTGAGACACTTGATTTGGATACATAAAGTGGTGTGGAATGACCAGGAAGTTGAATAAATCTCATAGGAGTTGGGATGAAGAAGTTATCCCTCTTTCAAATCAGGTGATTCCAGTTTCCCATTTTGGGAAAAGCACAGCTTCTTCGTCGTTCCAATACAACCAGGATGAATCACTTTGTGAGACACTTGATTTGGATACATAAAGTGGTGGGGAATGACCAGGAAGTTGAATAAATCTCATAGGAGTTGGGATGAAGAAGTTATCCCTCTTTCAAATCAGGTGATTCCAGTTTCCCATTTTGGGAAAAGCACAGCTTCTTCGTCGTTCCAATCAAACCAGGATGAATCACTTTGTGAGAAGCTTTATTTGGATACATAAAGTGGTGGAGAATGACCAGGAAGTTGAATAAATCTCATAGGAGTTGGGATGAAGAAGTTATCCCACTTTCAAATCAGGTGATTCCAGCTTCCCAGTTTGGGAATAGCACAGCTTCTTCGTCGTTCCAATCAAACCAGGATGAATCACTTTGTGAGAAACTTGATTTGGATACATAAAGTGGTGGAGAATGACCAGGAAGTTTAATAAATCTCATAGGAGTTGGGATGAAGAAGTTATCCCACTTTCAAATCAGGTGATTCCAGCTTCCCAGTTTGGGAATAGCACAGCTTCTTCGTCGTTCCAATCAAACCAGGATGAATCACTTTGTGAGAAGCTTGATTTGGATACATAAAGTGGTGGAGAATGACCAGGAATTTGAATAAATCTCATAGGAGTTAGGAAGAAGAAGTTATCCCACTTTCAAATCAGGTGATTGCAGTTTCCCAGTTTGGGAATAGCACAGCTTCTTCGTCGTTCCAATCAAACCAGGATGAATCACTTTGTGAGAAGCTTGATTTGGATACATAAAGTGGTGGAGAATCACCAGGAAGTTGAATAAATCTCATAGGAGTTGGGAAGAAGAAGTTATCCCACTTTCAAATCAGGTGATTGCAGTTTCCCAGTTTGGGAATACCACAGCTTCTTCGTCGTTCCAATCAAACCAGGATGAATCACTTTGTGAGAAGCTTTATTTGGATACATTAAGTGGTGGAGAATGACCAAGAAGTTGAATAAATCTCATAGGAGTTGGGATGAAGAAGTTATCCCACTTTCAAATCAGGTGATTGCAGTTTCCAAGTTTGGGAATACCACAGCTTCTTTGTCGTTCCAATCAAACCAGGATGAATCACTTTGTGAGAAGGTTGATTTGGATACATAAAGTGGTGGAGAATCACCAGGAAGTTGAATAAATCTCATAGGAGTTGGGATGAAGAAGTTATCCCACTTTCAAATCAGGTGATTCCAGCTTTCCAGTTTGGGAATAGCACAGCTTCTTCGTCGTTCCAATCAAACCAGGATGAATCACTTTGTGAGAAGCTTGATTTGGATACATAAAGTGGTGGAGAATGACCAGGAAGTTGAATAAATCTCATAGGAGTTGGGAAGAAGAAGTTATCCCACTTTCAAATCAGGTGATTGCAGTTTCCCAGTTTGGGAATAGCACAGCTTCTTCGTCGTTCCAATCAAACCAGGATGAATCACTTTGTGAGAAGCTTGATTTGGATACATAAAGTGGTGGAGAATCACCAGGAAGTTGAATAAATCTCATAGGAGTTGGGAAGAAGAAGTTATCCCACTTTCAAATCAGGTGATTGCAGTTTCCCAGTTTGGGAATACCACAGCTTCTTCGTCGTTCCAATTAAACCAGGATGAATCACTTTGTGAGAAGCTTGATTTGGATACATAAAGTGGTGGAGAATGACCAAGAAGTTGAATAAATCTCATAGGAGTTGGGATGAAGAAGTTATCCCACTTTCAAATCAGGTGATTGCAGTTTCCAAGTTTGGGAATACCACAGCTTCTTTGTCGTTCCATTCAAACCAGGATGAATCACTTTGTGAGAAGGTTGATTTGGATACATAAAGTGGTGGAGAATCACCAGGAAGTTGAATAAATCTCATAGGAGTTGGGATGAAGAAGTTATCCCACTTTCAAATCAGGTGATTCCAGCTTCCCAGTTTGGGAATAGCACAGCTTCTTCGTCGTTCCAATCAAACCAGGATGAATCACTTTGTGAGAAGCTTGATTTGGATACATAAAGTGGTGGAGAATGACCAGGAAGTTGAATAAATCTCATAGGAGTTGGGAAGAAGAAGTTATCACACTTTCAAATCAGGTGATTCCAGTTTCCCAGTTTGGGAATAGCACAGCTTCTTCGTCGTTCCAATCAAACCAGGATGAATCACTTTGTGAGAAGCTTGATTTGGATACATAAAGTGGTGGATAATCACCAGGAAGTTGAATAAATCTCATAGGAGTTGGGAAGAAGAAGTTATCCCACTTTCAAATCAGGTGATTGCAGTTTCCCAGTTTGGGAATAGCACAGCTTCTTCGTCGTTCCAATCAAACCAGGATGAATCACTTTGTGAGAAGCTTGATTTGGATACATAAAGTGGTGGAGAATTACCAGGAAGTTGAATAAATCTCATAGGAGTTGGGAAGAAGAAGTTATCCCACTTTCAAATCAGGTGATTGCAGTTTCCCAGTTTGGGAATACCACGGCTTCTTCGTCGTTCCAATCAAACCAGGATGAATCACTTTGTGAGAAGCTTGATTTGGATACATAAAGTGGTGGAGAATTACCAGGAAGTTGAATAAATCTCATAGGAGTTGGGAAGAAGAAGTTATCCCACTTTCAAATCAGGTGATTCCAGTTTCCCAGTTTGGGAATAGCACAGCTTCTTCGTCGTTCCAATCAAACCAGGATGAATCACTTTGTGAGAAGCTTGATTTGGATACATAAAGTGGTGGAGAATCACCAGGAGGTTGAATAAATCTCATAGGAGTTGGGAAGAAGAAGTTATCCCACTTTCAAATCAGGTGATTGCAGTTTCCCAGTTTGGGAATACCACAGCTTCTTCGTCGTTCCAATCAAACCAGGATGAATCACGTTGTTAGAAGCTTGATTTCGATACATAAAGTGGTGGAGAATGACCAGGAAGTTGAATAAATCTCATAGGAGTTGGGATGAAGAAGTTATCTGTTGGGGTCAAAAACGGTTACGACAAATTTAACATTCAAAACGTCCGAAGAAGAAAATAAGAGTTTCTCCGAAGAGTACTTTTCGAAATAGATTCTTCCTTACGAAAAAGCTTGGCGGAAGAAAGAATCGAGACGTCCGACGAAAGCTCGAAACAGGTCGTTACGCAGCGACTGAACGTCCGTCCCGCTCGGTCGCTACGTAGCGACCGAGCGATCGTCCCGCTCGGTCGCTACGTAGCGACCGAACTCAAGCCAAGGCTCGGTCGCTACGTAGCGACCAAACGATCGTCCCGCTCGGTCACTACGTAGCGACCGAGCTCGGCCAAGCTCGGTCGCTACGTAGCGACCGAGCGATCGTTCTGCTCGGTCGCTACGTAGCGACCGAGCTCGAACCAAAGCTCGGTCGCTACGTAGCGACCGAGCGCTCGTCCCGCTCGATCGCTACGTAGCGACCGAGCTCGAGCCGAAGCTCGGTCGCTACGTAGCGACCGAGCTCGAGCCGAAGCTCGGTCGCTACGTAGAGACCGAGCTCGAGCCAAAGCTCGGTCGCTACGTAGCGACCGAGCGATCGTCCCGCTCGGTCGCTACGTAGTGACCGAGCTCAAGCCGAAGCTCGGTCGCTACGTAGCGACCGAGCACTCGTTTCGCTCGGTCGCTACATAGCGACCGGGCTCGAGCCAAAGTTCGGTCGCTGTGTAGCGATTGAACCTTTCTGAACATCGATACGACACCAGTCCTTGCATTCTCGTCAAACCTTCGAATGCTATCTCCCGAAGACCGTAGCAAGCTCAGTCTATGTTTCCCGCTATTCTAATTCATCGATCAAACTTCGCGGATTAGAAACCGCGGAAAACTCGTAGTAAACGTGTCGAGTCGGAAGACGGCCCAAAGGGACCTAAAACACGACTCGAGGCCCATCCTACGATTTTGCCTAACCAAAAGCCCGTGAACCACAGCATGGTTCGCGCTTGGCCCACGAGGAAGGATAAATGTCAAGTTTCCGCGGATAAATACGGAAGTTTTGAAGATAATTGTGAAGATCGGGAAAAATGGAATATCTCCATTTTTATGCTATGACGGCTTAAGGGCAGAAGAGTAAAAGCGTAAACCGACCTTGGAGCTAGTATATAAGGAGTCCTAGGCGAGGAGCAGAAACGAGAACTTTTTCAGAGCAAACTTAGCACTTAGAGCGATTTAGGCAACTTTCCGTTTTTGTTATTTCGAGCTGCGACTCAATTAGGTTTAGCCGTCTTAGGGTTGCTAGAACTAGGAATCTCGCCGACAGCTCTCGAGCCCAGGCTTATACCTTGTTGTAACGCTCATACGCAGATTCGGAATAAGATCTACTTTGCTCTCTTTTCGATTTCTTATTTTTACCGTTGTTATTCTCGTGTTCTGATTGCTTGACGTGTGGTAATTAACAGATATCCGGGTCCTCTGGGAAACTAGGGTTTTCTTAGTTTCCTTATTTAAACGGAAATCGACAGTGCGAATTTCGGTTCCCACAGTTTGGCGCTAGAAGGAGGGGGACTTACGGATCAATCTAACCCGCAAAAACCACTCAACGATCAGGAAAGACATGCGAGATTCGACGTGCGCGAATGTCATCTCATTCAGGGGGGGAGAAGTGGTCGATCGAGCCAAACCTCGGAACGATCTCCTTGTTATCGAGTTGACAATTCGAGATACCGACGTCGCTAGAGTACTAATCGATACCGGAAGCTCGGCCGATATCATCTTCAAAGACACTCTTGAAAAGATGGGGATCAGTCAATCCGAGATCGCAAAATGCCCAAGCCCACTGCAAGGGCTTTCGGGGGAAACGACCATGGCCTACGGATCGATTAGACTCGCTGTCAAAGCCGGAACCGTGACAAACATCACAGAGTTTCTAGTCGTCGACCGCCCCGCATCCTACAACGTCATCATGGGGACACCATGGCTGAACACCATGCGCGCAATCCCATCAACCTACCATCTTTGCCTCAAGTTCCCGACCCCTAACGGAGTCGAGGTAATCTGGGGAAATCCAAGAGTTTCTCAGGTTTGTTTCGCCGCGGAACTAAAACGAAAGAGACCGATCCTCGAAATTACTCCTAAGAAAGCGGAGAAAGAGACCTCCAGCAAAGATACGCGAAGTCAGGATTCAGAGGAATTCTTCTGGCAATCTCGTATCTTCGCAGCTCTAGATGAAAAACGCGAGCCAACTTGTGAACCCGTGGTAACGATCTGTCTCGACGAAGCCTTCCCAGAACGCTGCGTCGAGATCGGAGCCAATCTCCACGAGCCTTTAAAGACAGAACTCATAACCTGTCTAAAAAAGAACCTTAATACTTTCGCGTGGGCTGCGGAAGATATGCCAGGAATCGACATTAACATAACATGTCACGAGCTGAACATCGACCCAACATTCAAACCCGTCAAACAGAAAAGACGGAAGCTGGGACCCGAACGTGCTACCGCAGTAAACGATGAGGTCGAAAAACTGCTTAAAGTTGGGTCGATAACGGAAGTAAGATACCCCGACTGGCTCGCCAACGCCGTAGTAGTCAAAAAGAAAAACGGGAAGTGGCGAGTTTGCGTAGATTTTACAGACCTAAACAAGGCATGTCCAAAGGATAGCTTCCCTCTACCACATATCGATCGATTGGTAGAAGCAACGGCGGGCAACAAACTCCTATCCTTCATGGACGCTTTCTCAGGCTATAATCAAATTAGGATGAATCCCGACGATCGTGAGAAGACTGCGTTCATTACCGATCGCGGAACCTATTGCTATGAGGTAATGCCCTTCGGCCTCAAAAACGCTGGAGCAACTTACCAACGACTCGTGAACCGAATGTGATATGATCATGGACCAGCCAGCTGATGGAGATAGAGATGGCGAGTTTAGAGATGAACCAGCTGAAGAAGATGAGGTCTTAACAATTCCTAAAGGTCCCATGACTCGAGCCAGAGCTAGGAAACTCAAAGAAGCTATTGGAGGACTAATCAGGAAGTCCTTGGAGCAAGAAGAATGTCTTGGAGGAAGCTTGATACTTCAAGATACGCTTATCACCATTCAAGCCATCTTACCATCAAGTTGAGTATCATCTAGGCTAGCAAGCTATGTGTGCTCTTTTCCTATCATTGTTTTTTTCCCATTGGGTTTTGCAATGATAGGTTTTTAACGAGGCCATAGTCTTGCTATCTTATCACCTAGTTGATACTCTCGGACCAAACCACATGAAGAACCTTATGCTATCTTTATTTCTAAGTATTTATGTCTTTCATTTTCGAAAACTCTATCTAAGTTATGTCTTTATTTCTACATTAATTGGAGGAGCCTGTTCCTTTAATTTCGAAATGCTTGGAGCCTGTTCCAAGCCTTTCACTATATATATGTGTAACTCGGCAACCCTAGCATCTATCAAGTTTTCTTTCATTTAAACCTTTGTGTTTTCTTCTCCCTTGCTTTCACGAGTTAAGAGAGTGTCTGGTGTGTAGTATCCAGTCTGTTGGTGTGTAATATCCAACGCCCAAGGGCTTTAGAAAGGTGTGTCATATCCGATCTAAGTCTAGGAGTATCAAGGAGCCTTTCCGCAGCCTCTTGTGTCACCATTCGATCCACAGCCTTGATAAACTCGAGTCTTTGATTCGTTTATGCAAGCATCTATCCAAACCATCCAGAGAAGGGTCCTAGGATCTCATTAAGTGGTATCAGAGCACTCTGGAAGGGGAGTTTCGATTTCTCTTTTGCGATTTCTTAAGATCTACTCTTTGTCGATTCATATTTTTGATCAATCGGTTCTTGTGTGTTTATTCTCACTTGATCTGCTTGTTTCATTATCAGGATTGCTAGATCTGATTGTTTCGTGTCTCATACTGATAGATCTAAGAATTTCGATCAAGTTTTGAACAAAACCTTTTCACATTCTTGTCGATTACGTTATCGTTTTGTTTGATCCGAAAGTTTCTTGTGATTGTGTGACTCGATCTGTTGTTAGAATCATAGATCAGGATTTGATTACCTCATTTCATCATCTGTTGAATCTGATCTGTTATTGTTTCAATTTCGAAAAAGATAGAATTCAAATCGTCGCGTGTTGATCAAGTATCTTCATTTGCCGCTTTGTTTCCTTATTTGAATCTTGAGTTCTGAATTCTTTTGAACTACTTACTGGTTCAAGTTTTTCGTGTATCAGGAAGCAATGGGGTCTGAGGAAGATGATGAAACCTTTGTGCGAAGGAATAGATTGCTGCAAGAAGCAATCACCAAACAAGTGATGGAAGCGATGGTGAAGTTACTGGAAGAGAAGTATGATCAGAGACCGCATGATGGGCAAGGACAAGCATCTGGTTCAAGACATGAGCCAAGAAGAAACAGACAAGGTCAGCGTGAGCATGCTGGATCAGAAGAGACTGATAACTTCTATGAGAGAAGTAGCCATAGCTCCGGTTCAAGACGTAGCAGTAGAAGATCTCGACGTGATCATGAGAGCCGGAGGCATAGACGCAATGAACTATCAGGATTAAAGCTTAAGATCCCTCCTTTCCATGGTAAAGCTGATCCAGATGCCTATCTTGAGTGGGAGAAGAAGATCGAACTCGTTTTCAACTGTCAGCATTACTCAGAGACTAAGAAGATTCAAGTAGCTGCTACCGAGTTCAATGACTATGCATTGAGCTGGTGGGATCAGTTGGTTACAAACAAGAGGCGCAATGGTGAATTTCCCATTGAAACATGGGCAGAGATGAAAGCTGTGATGCGCAAGAGGTTTGTACCAAGCCATTATCACCGTGATCTTCATCAGAAGCTGAGACTGCTCACACAAGGATCAAAGTCTGTAGAGGAATACTTTCAAGAGATGGAGTTGCTTATGCTAAGAGCTTGTGTATCTGAGGACAGTGAAGCTACCATGGCACGATTTCTTGGTGGACTCAACCGTGAGATACAAGATAGAGTGGAGATGCAACACTACTTGGAAATAGAGGAGATGCTACACAAAGCTATTTTGGTGGAGCAACAAGTTAAGAGAAGAAGTCATGCGCGTGGCAGCTATGGTTCCAATAGATACCAGACCTCTAAGGAAGATAAACCGAGCTATCAAAAGGAGAGCAAGCCACAGCCAAAGGAAGAATCCAAGTCTAGTAGCATCTACAACAAAGATAAGGGTAAAGTGGAAGCTACAAGCTCGCGTGCAAGAGATGTGAAGTGCTTTAAGTGCCAAGGGCGTGGACACTATGCTAATGAGTGTACTAACAAGAGAGTTATGATTCTTCTGGAGAATGGAGAGTTTGAATCTGAAGATGAGAAACTAAGAACTGATCAAGAACTATCAGAAGTTGAGCATGAGGAGGAACCAGTTCAAGGTAGACTTTTGGTTGCAAGAAGAACTCTCAGTTTGCAAAACAAAACTGAGGAGCAAGAACAAAGAGAGAACTTGTTCTACACACGTTGTCTGGTGCAAAGAAAGGTCTGCAGCCTGATCATCGACGGTGGAAGCTGTGTTAATGTTGCTAGCGAGACAATGGTGAAGAAGCTTGGTTTGAAAGCTCAAAAGCATCCTAAACCTTACCGGCTGCAATGGCTTAATGAAGAGGGCGAGATGAGGGTATCTACTCAGGTTTCTATACCCTTGTCCATTGGGAGGTATGAAGATGACATTCTCTGTGATGTGATACCCATGGAAGCCAGCCACATACTACTAGGAAGGCCTTGGCAGTTTGATAGGCGTGTCATCCATGATGGCTTCACTAACAAGCATTCCTTTGAGTTCAACGGCAAGCGAACTGTATTGGTACCTCTAACTCCTAAAGAAGTGCATGAAGATCAGCTTCAGCTTCAGAAAAAGAAAGAGGTTGATCTCAAACCAGATAAGCAACACAACTTCTATGCTAAAGCTAGTGAAATCAAAAGATCTCTTTATTCTCATCAATCGGTTCTCTTATTTATCTTTAAAGAATCTCTTTTGTCTCTAACTGATTGTACACCGGTGTATCCGAGTGAGATGTCAGCTCTTTTACAGGAATACCAGGATGTATTTCCAGAAGATAATCCTATAGGATTGCCACCTATTCGAGGGATTGAGCATCAGATTGATTTTGTACCAGGAGCTACTCTTCCCAACAGACCAGCATACAGAACTAATCCTGTGGAAACCAAGGAGCTACAAAGACAGGTTGAGGAACTGATGGAGAAAGGCCATATCCGTGAGAGTATGAGCCCATGTGCTGTGCCAGTGCTCCTTGTGCCAAAGAAAGATGGGAGCTGGCGCATGTGTGTTGATTGTAGAGCAATCAACAACATAACAGTGAAGTATCGCCACCCTATTCCTAGATTAGATGATATGCTTGATGAGTTGCATGGTTCTAGTGTCTTTTCTAAGATAGATTTGAAGAGTGGATATCATCAAATAAGAATGAAAGAGGGAGATGAGTGGAAAACAGCCTTTAAGACTAAGCATGGGTTGTATGAGTGGTTAGTCATGCCTTTTGGATTAACCAATGCTCCTAGCACTTTTATGAGATTGATGAATCATGTGCTTAGATCTTTCATAGGTTTGTTTGTGGTAGTATACTTTGATGATATCCTTGTTTACAGTAAGAACCTAGGAGAGCATATAGATCATCTTAAGTCTGTTCTTGATGTGTTGAGAAAAGAAAAACTGTTTGCTAACCTTAAGAAATGCACTTTTTGTACGGATAACTTGGTCTTCCTAGGCTTTGTTGTGAGTGCAGATGGAGTAAAGGTGGATCAGGAGAAGGTGAGAGCAATTCAAGAATGGCCAATTCCAAAGACTATAAGTGAAGTGAGGAGCTTCCACGGCCTTGCTGGCTTCTACCGACGGTTTGTGAAAGACTTTAGCACCATAGCAGCCCCATTGACTGAGGTGATCAAGAAAGAAGTTGGATTCAAATGGGGAGAAGCACAAGAACTTGCCTTTCAATGCCTAAAAGAGAAGCTTACTAATGCCCCTCTTCTTATACTTCCTGATTTCAATAAAACTTTTGAAATTGAATGTGATGCCTCAGGAATTGGAATTGGTGCTGTTCTTATGCAGGAGAAGAGACCCATAGCTTATTTCAGTGAGAAGCTTGGAGGCGCCACTCTCAACTATGCAACTTATGATAAGGAATTGTATGCCTTGGTGAGAGCTTTGCAGACTTGGCAGCATTACTTGTGGCCCAAGGAGTTTGTGATACACACGGATCATGAGTCTCTCAAGTACTTGAAAGGACAGAACAAGCTCAGCAAGAGACACGCAAGATGGGTAGAATTCATAGAAACCTTTCCTTATGTCATCAAGTACAAACAAGGTAAAGAAAACATAGTTGCTGATGCACTATCTCGAAGGTATGTTCTCTTAAACACTCTTGATGCTAAGCTGTTAGGTTTTGAGCAGATTAAAGAAATGTATGAATCTGATCCAGATTTTAAAGAAGCTTATAACTCTTGTGAGAAATTTGCTGCTGGACATTATTTTAGACATGATGGATTCCTCTTTTATGATAATAGACTGTGTGTACCTAATTGCTCTTTGAGAGATTTGTTTGTTAGGGAATCACATGGAGGAAGTCTCATGGGTCACTTTGGTATTGCAAAGACTCTTAAAACCTTGCAGGATCATTTCTTTTGGCCTCGGATGAAAAGTGATGTGGAGAAACTATGTGAGAGATGTGCAACTTGCAAGCAAGCTAAGTCTAAGGTTCAGTCTCACGGTTTGTATACTCCTCTCCCTATTCCTTATCATCCTTGGAATGACATATCTATGGATTTCATTGTTGGATTGCCTAGAACTAGGACTGGAAAGGATTCTATCTTTGTTGTTGTTGACAGGTTCTCAAAAATGGCACATTTCATAGCATGTCACAAAACTGATGATGCATTGCATGTAGCTAATCTGTTCTTTAAGGAGATTGTGCGTTTACATGGCATGCCTAGGACCATAGTTTCTGATAGAGATACTAAGTTTCTTAGTTATTTTTGGAAAACTCTTTGGTCTAAGCTAGGCACTAAGTTGTTGTTCTCCACTACTTGTCATCCGCAAACTGATGGACAGACTGAAGTAGTTAATAGAACTCTAGGAACACTCTTGCGTGCATTCATTAAAAAGAATCTGAAATCTTGGGAAGACTATCTGCCACATTGTGAATTTGCATATAATCATGCTGTGCATTCTGCTTCTAAGTTTTCACCCTTTGAAATTATTTATGGGTTCAATCCCACCTCTCCTTTGGATTTAATTCCTTTACCTGAGTGTGAAAGGGTCAGTTTGGATGGCAAAAAGAAGGCAGAGATGGTGAAACAACTCCACGAGCAAGCTAGGCTCAACATTGAAGAGAAAACTAAGCAGTATGTCAAGCATGCCAACAAAGGAAGGCGTGAGATGGTCTTTAAGGAGGGTGATAAAGTTTGGGTTCATTTGAGAAAAGAGAGGTTTCCTAATGAGAGGAAGTCAAAGCTTATGCCAAGAATTGATGGACCTTTTGAGATCACAAAGAAGATCAGCAACAATGCCTACAAAATTGATCTCCAAGGTAAGTATGATGTGAGTAATAGCTTCAATGTTACTGACTTGATCCCTTTTATTGCAGATGAACCTGATTTGAGGTCAAATCCTTTTCAAGAGGGAGGGGATGATATGATCATGGACCAGCCAGCTGATGGAGATAGAGATGGCGAGTTTAGAGATGAACCAGCTGAAGAAGATGAGGTCTTAACCATTCCTAAAGGTCCCATGACTCGAGCCAGAGCTAGGAAACTCAAAGAAGCTATTGGAGGACTAATCAGGAAGTCCTTGGAGCAAGAAGAATGTCTTGGAGGAAGCTTGATACTTCAAGATACGCTTATCACCATTCAAGCCATCTTACCATCAAGTTGAGTATCATCTAGGCTAGCAAGCTATGTGTGCTCTTTTCCTATCATTGTTTTTGTCCCATTGGGTTTTGCAATGATAGGTTTTTAACGAGGCCATAGTCTTGCTATCTTATCACCTAGTTGATACTCTCGGACCAAACCACATGAAGAACCTTATGCTATCTTTATTTCTAAGTATTTATGTCTTTCATTTTCGAAAACTCTATCTAAGTTATGTCTTTATTTCTACATTAATTGGAGGAGCCTGTTCCTTTAATTTCGAAATGCTTGGAGCCTGTTCCAAGCCTTTCACTATATATATGTGTAACTCGGCAACCCTAGCATCTATCAAGTTTTCTTTCATTTAAACCTTTGTGTTTTCTACTTATCAAAACATCCTCACCCGCGAAATCGCAACGAGGTCTTCGGAAATTGGTCGGCCGCTTGGGAGAATCGAACCTTTAGCATCGCGAGACGTCGCAAAAGATGCCTCAAAATTGGTTTCTTCCGAGCGAACGAAATCTCCGCAAAAAGACACATATATGCACACATTAACATTTATTTTGCGCAAATTAATCAAAACAACGGCACACGCCACCAAGTCCGATGCTGATCACATCGAACTCACAAACGTCCTAAACAGACATAGCCATCTCATGGAGATGACTCTCTTACATCCGACACAAGGATAATAGCGCTATAAAAGAAATCCGAAATTTTGGTCTAGCACTTCCGGTCTCCGGAGAGATGCTCGATTCGTATCAAACAAGTCGTATAAGCCGAGAACTTTTCGCGGACTTTACATCGATACGAATCAGGAAGAAATCGCGACAGGAAAAACGATAGCCGGTTAGTCACCGCACAATCCTTAAACCGAAAGTAAACCTAGGTCTTGCCCTAAACCCAGCGCACTGGTCTCTAACATCTCAAAGGCATGATATCGAAAGATAAGAGATTCTTAAACCACGCCTCTATGTTTACGTTCGATACCTTCAGCGCCCTCGCAGAGTTCACATCTCGCGGAAGAACTCTCGAAACAGGTCTCGAATAAAACATTTCACAATCGAAGAAGGATATGAGACGACAACTCATCACCTTCCTCCCCACTATTCACAAATTCATAAAAAACGTTATCCGATTATCATACCATAAAGCCGCGGAGCGGCAGGGATTCAAAGCCACACACGGCCAGTCCCGAAATACAAACAAGGCCGTTCAAGGCCGAAGCATAAAGACATAAAAAAAAAAAACAAATCTCTCGCAAGAGATCTAACCCAAGTCACCCTCAGAACTTACGCTCCCTCTTCACCCGCCGCCTCGTCCGAGCCTGGAGCCGCGTCGCTTTCGTTCTCTCCGACCATCGGATCTTTCCCCTCTGGGTCTTCTGGACACGTCGGAAGGAAGCAAGCGGATTTTAGGTCGGCCAGGATGAGACCGAAATCGCCATCCTCGGCCGCCATATCTCCCTTGCAGCCGGACAGTCGGGCCTCTTCGGCCTCCAAGGTCGGGGGAGTCTCACTTTGGAACGACCGAACCACGGCCATCCCGCCCTCAATCGTCGCCAAAGCAAAATCCCTGCTCCGGATACACTCGAGGGAACCCAGGGAAGCAGAAATCTTCGCCAAGCGAGCCTGAAACTCCGCACGAAGGGCATCCGTAGCCTCTTGGATCCCGCGGCGCGCTAGTCCAGCGTCACTCTCGATCTGACGCTGGAGTCGCCGCACCTCCGAGGATTTGGCCTTCCTGGTTTTCTTTTCCTTAAGCAAGGAACTCGCCGTCTTCCCGAGGTCCCTCTCAAGCTCTCCTATCGCAACCTCGAGCTTCGACACTTTCGCAGAGTGAGAGTCCTCGACAGCCGTCAACATAGCCTCGGTTTCGGACCATCTGCCCTGAAGCTCCACCAACTCCCCGGAAAGACGACTGGTCTCAGAACCACATTCGCTGATCATCCCATCGATCAACGATATGAACTGCGAACGGTAAAAATTCTTAAGACTAAGTCCATGAAAAGAATGCACGAAAGACGATCGAGAATTCAAACAAGAAACAAACCTTTCCGCGAAGTCCCGATGCTAGGCTCGACCCACCTCGCTGCGAAGTCTCCCCGTCACCGCTCTTGGCCAGTTTCCTCTTCCGACTCTTAGGCTGAGTAGCCTGGACAGCGCTAGGAGCACGCAATGCCAGAACGATTTCTTTTCTGGCTGGAGGCGGAGGCATAGAGTCAGCGGCCTTCTCTTTGTCCTCGACGAGGATCGGAGTCGTGGAAGTTCCCGCAGGTAGGACTTGCGGGGGAGGAGCCGCGACGCCGGTCCCATGACACGGGGCAACGACCTGCGCGGAGGAAGACGGAAACTCGGAGCCAGTCTGAGCCAATTCTTTCTCGGATTGGCGACGAACTAGTTTCTCTCGGAAAGAAAGATGACCGGCAACACAAGCCGGCACTTCCGCCGGAGAAGTTGGAACCGGAGCCGGAGAGGTGGCCTCACCCATCTCGACGTCGGAATCCTTCTTATCACCTTGGGAGGAAGACATGTTGAAAGGAAAGTTATGAAACTAGAGAGGTTTTTGAAGAAAATGAAGGAGGAAAGGTGTGAAGAAAATGAATGACAAGAGCTCACTACTTATAGAAGTATGGGTTCGGAATGTCGCCTCGACAACTTTTTTCCGCGGAGTTTTAACTGTAAATTTCGTCCAATACACTTAACCTTGTCAAAGTCATCTATCCGCCCGCTAGAGTCACAACTCTAACGGGCTGGGGGGCTAACTGTTGGGGTCAAAAACGGTTACGACAAATTTAACATTCAAAACGTCCGAAGAAGAAAATAAGAGTACTTTTCGAAATAGATTCTTCCTTACGAAAAAGCTTGGCGGAAGAAAGAATCGAGACGTCCGACGAAAGCTCAAAACAGGTCGTTACGCAGCGACTGAACGTCCGTCCCGCTCGGTCGCTACGTAGCGACCGAGCGATCGTCCCGCTCGGTCGCTACGTAGCGACCGAACTCAAGCCAAGGCTCGGTCGCTACGTAGCGACCGAACGATCATCCCGCTCGGTCGCTACGTAGCGACCGAGCTCGGCCAAGCTCGGTCGCTACGTAGCGACCGAGCGATCGTTCCGCTCGGTCGCTACGTAGCGACCGAGCTCGAACCAAAGCTCGGTCGCTACGTAGCGACCGAGCGCTCGTCCTGCTCGGTCGCTACGTAGCGACCGAGCTCGAGCCGAAGCTCGGTCGCTACGTAGCGACCGAGCGATCGTCCCGCTCGGTCGCTACGTAGCGACCGAGCTCAGCCAAGCTCGGTCGCTACCTAGCGACCGAGCGATCGTCCCGCTCGGTTGCTACGTAGCGACCGAGCTCGAGCCGAAGCTCGGTCGCTACGTAGCGACCGAGCTCGAGCCAAAGCTCGGTCGCTACGTAGCGACCGCGCGATCGTCCTGCTCAGTCGCTACGTAGCGACCGAGCTCAAGCCGAAGCTCGGTCGCTACGTAGCGACCGAGCACTCGTTTCGCTCGGTCGCTACATAGCGACCGGGCTCGAGCCAAAGTTCGGTCGCTGTGTAGCGATTGAACCTTTCCGAACATCGATACGACACCAGTCCTTGCATTCTCGTCAAACCTTCGAATGCTATCTCCCGAAGACCGTAGCAAGCTCAGTCTATGTTTCCCGCTATTCTAATTCATCGATCAAACTTCGCGGATTAGAAACCGCGGAAAACTCGTAGTAAACGTGTCGAGTCGGAAGACGGCCCAAAGGGACCTAAAACACGACTCGAGGCCCATCCTACGATTTTGCCTAACCAAAAGCCCGTGAACCACAGCATGGTTCGCGCTTGGCCCACGAGGAAGGATAAATGTCAAGTTTCCGCGGATAAATACGGAAGTTTTGAAGATAATTGTGAAGATCGGGAAAAATGGAATATCTCCATTTTTATGCTATGACGGCTTAAGGGCAGAAGAGTAAAAGCGTAAACCGACCTTGGAGCTAGTATATAAGGAGTCCTAGGCGAGGAGCAGAAAGGAGAACTTTTTCAGAGCAAACTTAGCATTTAGAGCGATTTAGGCAACTTTCCGTTTTTGTTATTTCGAGCTGCGACTCAATTAGGTTTAGCCGTCTTAGGGTTGCTAGAACTAGGAATCTCGCCGACAACTCTCGAGCCCAGGCTTATACCTTGTTGTAACGCTCATACGCAGATTCGGAATAAGATATACTTTGCTCTCTTTTCGATTTCTTATTTTTATCGTTGTTATTCTCGTGTTCTGATTGCTTGACGTGTGGTAATTAACAGATATCCGGGTCCTCTGGGAAACTAGGGTTTTCTTAGTTTCCTTATTTAAACGGAAATCGACAGTGCAATTTCGGTTCCCACATTATCCCTCTTTCAAATCAGGTGATTCCAGTTTTCCAGTTTGGGAATAGCACAACTTCTTCGTCGTTCCAATCAAACCAGGATGAATCACTTTGTGAGACACTTGATTTGGATACATAAAGTGGTGGAGAATGACCAGGAAGTTGAATAAATCTCATAGGAGTTGGGATGAAGAAGTTATCCCTCATTCAAATCAGGTGATTCCAGTTTCCCATTTTGGGAAAAGCACAGCTTCTTCGTCGTTCCAATCAAACCAGGATGAATCACTTTGTGAGAAGCTTGATTTGGATACATAAAGTGGTGGAGAATGACCAGGAAGTTGAATAAATCTCATAGGAGTTGGGATGAAGAAGTTATCCCACTTTCAAATCAGGTGATTCCAGCTTCCCAGTTTGGGAATAGCACAGCTTCTTCGTCGTTCCAATCAAACCAGGATGAATCACTTTGTGAGAAGCTTGATTTGGATACATAAAGTGGTGGAGAATGACCAGGAAGTTGAATAAATCTCATAGGAGTTGGGATGAAGAAGTTATCCCACTTTCAAATCAGGTGAATCCAACCTCCCAGTTTGGGAATAGCACAGCTTCTTCGTCGTTCCAATCAAACCAGGATGAATCACTTTGTGAGAAACTTGATTTGGATACATAAAGTGGTGGAGAATGACCAGGAAGTTTAATAAATCTCATAGGAGTTGGGATGAAGAAGTTATCCCACTTTCAAATCAGGTGATTCCAGCTTCCCAGTTTGGGAATAGCACAGCTTCTTCGTCGTTCCAATCAAACCAGGATGAATCACTTTGTGAGAAGCTTGATTTGGATACATAAAGTGGTGGATAATCACCAGGAAGTTGAATAAATCTCATAGGAGTTGGGAAGAAGAAGTTATCCCACTTTCAAGTCAGGTGATTGCAGTTTCCCAGTTTGGGAATAGCGCAGCTTCTTCGTCGTTCCAATCAAACCAGGATGAATCACTTTGTGAGAAGCTTGATTTGGATACATAAAGTGGTGGAGAATCACCAGGAAGTTAAATAAATCTCATAGGAGTTGGGAAGAAGAAGTTATCACACTTTCAAATCAGGTGATTCCAGTTTCCCAGTTTGGGAATAGCACAGCTTCTTCGTCGTTCCAATCAAACCAGGATGAATCACTTTGTGAGAAGCTTGATTTGGATACATAAAGTGGTGGATAATCACCAGGAAGTTGAATAAATCTCATAGGAGTTGGGAAGAAGAAGTTATCCCACTTTCAAATCAGGTGATTGCAGTTTCCCAGTTTGGGAATAGCACAGCTTCTTCGTCGTTCCAATCAAACCAGGATGAATCACTTTGTGAGAAGCTTGATTTGGATACATAAAGTGGTGGAGAATCACCAGGAAGTTGAATAAATCTCATAGGAGTTGGGAAGAAGAAGTTATCCCACTTTCAAATCAGGTGATTCCAGTTTCCCAGTTTGGGAATAGCACAGCTTCTTCGTCGTTCCAATCAAACCAGGATGAATCATTTTGTGAGAAGCTTGATTTGGATACATAAAGTGGTGGAGAATGACCAGGAAGTTGAATAAATCTCATAGGAGTTGGGATGAAGAAGTTATCCCTCATTCAAATCAGGTGATTCCAGTTTCCCATTTTGGGAAAAGCACAGCTTCTTCGTCGTTCCAATCAAACCAGGATGAATCACTTTGTGAGAAGCTTGATTTGGATACATAAAGTGGTGGAGAATGACCAGGAAGTTGAATAAATCTCATAGGAGTTGGGATGAAGAAGTTATCCCACTTTCAAATCAGGTGATTCCAGCTTCCCAGTTTGGGAATAGCACAGCTTCTTCGTCGTTCCAATCAAACCAGGATGAATCACTTTGTGAGAAGCTTGATTTGGATACATAAAGTGGTGGAGAATGACCAGGAAGTTGAATAAATCTCATAGGAGTTGGGATGAAGAAGTTATCCCACTTTCAAATCAGGTGAATCCAACTTCCCAGTTTGGGAATAGCACAGCTTCTTCGTCGTTCCAATCAAACCAGGATGAATCACTTTGTGAGAAACTTGATTTGGATACATAAAGTGGTGGAGAATGACCAGGAAGTTTAATAAATCTCATAGGAGTTGGGATGAAGAAGTTATCCCACTTTCAAATCAGGTGATTCCAGCTTCCCAGTTTGGGAATAGCACAGCTTCTTCGTCGTTCCAATCAAACCAGGATGAATCACTTTGTGAGAAGCTTGATTTGGATACATAAAGTGGTGGATAATCACCAGGAAGTTGAATAAATCTCATAGGAGTTGGGAAGAAGAAGTTATCCCACTTTCAAGTCAGGTGATTGCAGTTTCCCAGTTTGGGAATAGCGCAGCTTCTTCGTCGTTCCAATCAAACCAGGATGAATCACTTTGTGAGAAGCTTGATTTGGATACATAAAGTGGTGGAGAATCACCAGGAAGTTAAATAAATCTCATAGGAGTTGGGAAGAAGAAGTTATCACACTTTCAAATCAGGTGATTCCAGTTTCCCAGTTTGGGAATAGCACAGCTTCTTCGTCGTTCCAATCAAACCAGGATGAATCACTTTGTGAGAAGCTTGATTTGGATACATAAAGTGGTGGATAATCACCAGGAAGTTGAATAAATCTCATAGGAGTTGGGAAGAAGAAGTTATCCCACTTTCAAATCAGGTGATTGCAGTTTCCCAGTTTGGGAATAGCACAGCTTCTTCGTCGTTCCAATCAAACCAGGATGAATCACTTTGTGAGAAGCTTGATTTGGATACATAAAGTGGTGGAGAATCACCAGGAAGTTGAATAAATCTCATAGGAGTTGGGAAGAAGAAGTTATCCCACTTTCAAATCAGGTGATTCCAGTTTCCCAGTTTGGGAATAGCACAGCTTCTTCGTCGTTCCAATCAAACCAGGATGAATCATTTTGTGAGAAGCTTGATTTGGATACATAAAGTGGTGGAGAATCACCAGGAGGTTGAATAAATCTCATAGGAGTTGGGAAGAAGAAGTTATCCCACTTTTAAATCAGGTGATTGTAGTTTCCCAGTTTGGGAATACCACAGCTTCTTCGTCGTTCCAATCAAACCAGGATGAATCACGTTGTTAGAAGCTTGATTTCGATACATAAAGTGGTGGAGAATGACCAGGAAGTTGAATAAATCTCATAGGAGTTGGGATGAAGAAGTTATCCCTCTTTCAAATCAGGTGATTCCAGTTTTCCAGTTTGGGAATAGCACAGCTTCTTCGTCGTTCCAATCAAACCAGGATGAATCACTTTGTGAGACACTTGATTTGGATACATAAAGTGGTGGAGAATGACCAGAAAGTTGAATAAATCTCATAGGAGTTGGGATGAAGAAGTTATCCCTCATTCAAATCAAGTGATTCCAGTTTCCCATTTTGGGAAAAGCACAGCTTCTTCGTCGTTCCAATCAAACCAGGATGAATCACTTTGTGAGAAGCTTGATTTGGATACATAAAGTGGTGGAGAATGGCCAGGAAGTTGAATAAATCTCATAGGAGTTGGGATGAAGAAGTTATCCCACTTTCAAATCAGGTGATTCCAGCTTCCCAGTTTGGGAATAGCACAGCTTCTTCGTCGTTCCAATCAAACCAGGATGAATCACTTTGTGAGAAGCTTGATTTGGATACATAAAGTGGTGGAGAATGACCAGGAAGTTGAATAAATCTCATAGGAGTTGGGATGAAGAAGTTATCCCTCATTCAAATCAGGTGATTCTAGTTTCCCATTTTGGGAAAAGCACAGCTTCTTCGTCGTTCCAATCAAACCAGGATGAATCACTTTGTGAGAAGCTTGATTTGGATACATAAAGTGGTGGAGAATGACCAGGAAGTTGAATAAATCTCATAGGAGTTGGGATGAAGAAGTTATCCCACTTTCAAATCAGGTGATTCCAGCTTCCCAGTTTGGGAATAGCACAGCTTCTTCGTCGTTCCAATCAAACCAGGATGAATCACTTTGTGAGAAGCTTGATTTGGATACATAAAGTGGTGGATAATCACCAGGAAGTTGAATAAATCTCATAGGAGTTGGGAAGAAGAAGTTATCCCACTTTCAAGTCAGGTGATTGCAGTTTCCCAGTTTGGGAATAGCGCAGCTTCTTCGTCGTTCCAATCAAACCAGGATGAATCACTTTGTGAGAAGCTTGATTTGGATACATAAAGTGGTGGAGAATCACCAGGAAGTTAAATAAATCTCATAGGAGTTGGGAAGAAGAAGTTATCACACTTTCAAATCAGGTGATTCCAGTTTCCCAGTTTGGGAATAGCACAGCTTCTTCGTCGTTCCAATCAAACCAGGATGAATCACTTTGTGAGAAGCTTGATTTGGATACATAAAGTGGTGGATAATCACCAGGAAGTTGAATAAATCTCATAGGAGTTGGGAAGAAGAAGTTATCCCACTTTCAAATCAGGTGATTGCAGTTTCCCAGTTTGGGAATAGCACAGCTTCTTCGTCGTTCCAATCAAACCAGGATGAATCACTTTGTGAGAAGCTTGATTTGGATACATAAAGTGGTGGAGAATCACCAGGAAGTTGAATAAATCTCATAGGAGTTGGGAAGAAGAAGTTATCCCACTTTCAAATCAGGTGATTCCAGTTTCCCAGTTTGGGAATAGCACAGCTTCTTCGTCGTTCCAATCAAACCAGGATGAATCATTTTGTGAGAAGCTTGATTTGGATACATAAAGTGGTGGAGAATGACCAGGAAGTTGAATAAATCTCATAGGAGTTGGGATGAAGAAGTTATCCCTCATTCAAATCAGGTGATTCCAGTTTCCCATTTTGGGAAAAGCACAGCTTCTTCGTCGTTCCAATCAAACCAGGATGAATCACTTTGTGAGAAGCTTGATTTGGATACATAAAGTGGTGGAGAATGACCAGGAAGTTGAATAAATCTCATAGGAGTTGGGATGAAGAAGTTATCCCACTTTCAAATCAGGTGATTCCAGCTTCCCAGTTTGGGAATAGCACAGCTTCTTCGTCGTTCCAATCAAACCAGGATGAATCACTTTGTGAGAAGCTTGATTTGGATACATAAAGTGGTGGAGAATGACCAGGAAGTTGAATAAATCTCATAGGAGTTGGGATGAAGAAGTTATCCCACTTTCAAATCAGGTGAATCCAACTTCCCAGTTTGGGAATAGCACAGCTTCTTCGTCGTTCCAATCAAACCAGGATGAATCACTTTGTGAGAAACTTGATTTGGATACATAAAGTGGTGGAGAATGACCAGGAAGTTTAATAAATCTCATAGGAGTTGGGATGAAGAAGTTATCCCACTTTCAAATCAGGTGATTCCAGCTTCCCAGTTTGGGAATAGCACAGCTTCTTCGTCGTTCCAATCAAACCAGGATGAATCACTTTGTGAGAAGCTTGATTTGGATACATAAAGTGGTGGATAATCACCAGGAAGTTGAATAAATCTCATAGGAGTTGGGAAGAAGAAGTTATCCCACTTTCAAGTCAGGTGATTGCAGTTTCCCAGTTTGGGAATAGCGCAGCTTCTTCGTCGTTCCAATCAAACCAGGATGAATCACTTTGTGAGAAGCTTGATTTGGATACATAAAGTGGTGGAGAATCACCAGGAAGTTAAATAAATCTCATAGGAGTTGGGAAGAAGAAGTTATCACACTTTCAAATCAGGTGATTCCAGTTTCCCAGTTTGGGAATAGCACAGCTTCTTCGTCGTTCCAATCAAACCAGGATGAATCACTTTGTGAGAAGCTTGATTTGGATACATAAAGTGGTGGATAATCACCAGGAAGTTGAATAAATCTCATAGGAGTTGGGAAGAAGAAGTTATCCCACTTTCAAGTCAGGTGATTGCAGTTTCCCAGTTTGGGAATAGCGCAGCTTCTTCGTCGTTCCAATCAAACCAGGATGAATCACTTTGTGAGAAGCTTGATTTGGATACATAAAGTGGTGGAGAATCACCAGGAAGTTGAATAAATCTCATAGGAGTTGGGAAGAAGAAGTTATCCCACTTTCAAATCAGGTGATTCCAGTTTCCCAGTTTGGGAATAGCACAGCTTCTTCGTCGTTCCAATCAAACCAGGATGAATCACTTTGTGAGAAGCTTGATTTGGATACATAAAGTGGTGGATAATCACCAGGAAGTTGAATAAATCTCATAGGAGTTGGGAAGAAGAAGTTATCCCACTTTCAAATCAGGTGATTGCAGTTTCCCAGTTTGGGAATAGCACTGCTTCTTCGTCGTTCCAATCAAACCAGGATGAATCACTTTGTGAGAAGCTTGATTTGGATACATAAAGTGGTGGAGAATCACCAGGAAGTTGAATAAATCTCATAGGAGTTGGGAAGAAGAAGTTATCCCACTTTCAAATCAGGTGATTCCAGTTTCCCAGTTTGGGAATAGCACAGCTTCTTCGTCGTTCCAATCAAACCAGGATGAATCATTTTGTGAGAAGCTTGATTTGGATACATAAAGTGGTGGAGAATGACCAGGAAGTTGAATAAATCTCATAGGAGTTGGGATGAAGAAGTTATCCCTCATTCAAATCAGGTGATTCCAGTTTCCCATTTTGGGAAAAGCACAGCTTCTTCGTCGTTCCAATCAAACCAGGATGAATCACTTTGTGAGAAGCTTGATTTGGATACATAAAGTGGTGGAGAATGACCAGGAAGTTGAATAAATCTCATAGGAGTTGGGATGAAGAAGTTATCCCACTTTCAAATCAGGTGATTCCAGCTTCCCAGTTTGGGAATAGCACAGCTTCTTCGTCGTTCCAATCAAACCAGGATGAATCACTTTGTGAGAAGCTTGATTTGGATACATAAAGTGGTGGAGAATGACCAGGAAGTTGAATAAATCTCATAGGAGTTGGGATGAAGAAGTTATCCCACTTTCAAATCAGGTGAATCCAACTTCCCAGTTTGGGAATAGCACAGCTTCTTCGTCGTTCCAATCAAACCAGGATGAATCATTTTGTGAGAAGCTTGATTTGGATACATAAAGTGGTGGAGAATGACCAGGAAGTTGAATAAATCTCATAGGAGTTGGGATGAAGAAGTTATCCCTCATTCAAATCAGGTGATTCCAGTTTCCCATTTTGGGAAAAGCACAGCTTCTTCATCGTTCCAATCAAACCAGGATGAATCACTTTGTGAGAAGCTTGATTTGGATACATAAAGTGGTGGAGAATGACCAGGAAGTTGAATAAATCTCATAGGAGTTGGGATGAAGAAGTTATCCCACTTTCAAATCAGGTGATTCCAGCTTCCCAGTTTGGGAATAGCACAGCTTCTTCGTCGTTCCAATCAAACCAGGATGAATCACTTTGTGAGAAGCTTGATTTGGATACATAAAGTGGTGGATAATCACCAGGAAGTTGAATAAATCTCATAGGAGTTGGGAAGAAGAAGTTATCCCACTTTCAAGTCAGGTGATTGCAGTTTCCCAGTTTGGGAATAGCGCAGCTTCTTCGTCGTTCCAATCAAACCAGGATGAATCACTTTGTGAGAAGCTTGATTTGGATACATAAAGTGGTGGAGAATCACCAGGAAGTTAAATAAATCTCATAGGAGTTGGGAAGAAGAAGTTATCACACTTTCAAATCAGGTGATTCCAGTTTCCCAGTTTGGGAATAGCACAGCTTCTTCGTCGTTCCAATCAAACCAGGATGAATCACTTTGTGAGAAGCTTGATTTGGATACATAAAGTGGTGGATAATCACCAGGAAGTTGAATAAATCTCATAGGAGTTGGGAAGAAGAAGTTATCCCACTTTCAAATCAGGTGATTGCAGTTTCCCAGTTTGGGAATAGCACAGCTTCTTCGTCGTTCCAATCAAACCAGGATGAATCACTTTGTGAGAAGCTTGATTTGGATACATAAAGTGGTGGAGAATCACCAGGAAGTTGAATAAATCTCATAGGAGTTGGGAAGAAGAAGTTATCCCACTTTCAAATCAGGTGATTCCAGTTTCCCAGTTTGGGAATAGCACAGCTTCTTCGTCGTTCCAATCAAACCAGGATGAATCATTTTGTGAGAAGCTTGATTTGGATACATAAAGTGGTGGAGAATGACCAGGAAGTTGAATAAATCTCATAGGAGTTGGGATGAAGAAGTTATCCCTCATTCAAATCAGGTGATTCCAGTTTCCCATTTTGGGAAAAGCACAGCTTCTTCGTCGTTCCAATCAAACCAGGATGAATCACTTTGTGAGAAGCTTGATTTGGATACATAAAGTGGTGGAGAATGACCAGGAAGTTGAATAAATCTCATAGGAGTTGGGATGAAGAAGTTATCCCACTTTCAAATCAGGTGATTCCAGCTTCCCAGTTTGGGAATAGCACAGCTTCTTCGTCGTTCCAATCAAACCAGGATGAATCACTTTGTGAGAAACTTGATTTGGATACATAAAGTGGTGGAGAATGACCAGGAAGTTTAATAAATCTCATAGGAGTTGGGATGAAGAAGTTATCCCACTTTCAAATCAGGTGAATCCAACTTCCCAGTTTGGGAATAGCACAGCTTCTTCGTCGTTCCAATCAAACCAGGATGAATCACTTTGTGAGAAACTTGATTTGGATACATAAAGTGGTGGAGAATGACCAGGAAGTTTAATAAATCTCATAGGAGTTGGGATGAAGAAGTTATCCCACTTTCAAATCAGGTGATTCCAGCTTCCCAGTTTGGGAATAGCACAGCTTCTTCGTCGTTCCAATCAAACCAGGATGAATCACTTTGTGAGAAGCTTGATTTGGATACATAAAGTGGTGGATAATCACCAGGAAGTTGAATAAATCTCATAGGAGTTGGGAAGAAGAAGTTATCCCACTTTCAAGTCAGGTGATTGCAGTTTCCCAGTTTGGGAATAGCGCAGCTTCTTCGTCGTTCCAATCAAACCAGGATGAATCACTTTGTGAGAAGCTTGATTTGGATACATAAAGTGGTGGAGAATCACCAGGAAGTTAAATAAATCTCATAGGAGTTGGGAAGAAGAAGTTATCACACTTTCAAATCAGGTGATTCCAGTTTCCCAGTTTGGGAATAGCACAGCTTCTTCGTCGTTCCAATCAAACCAGGATGAATCACTTTGTGAGAAGCTTGATTTGGATACATAAAGTGGTGGATAATCACCAGGAAGTTGAATAAATCTCATAGGAGTTGGGAAGAAGAAGTTATCCCACTTTCAAATCAGGTGATTGCAGTTTCCCAGTTTGGGAATAGCACAGCTTCTTCGTCGTTCCAATCAAACCAGGATGAATCACTTTGTGAGAAGCTTGATTTGGATACATAAAGTGGTGGAGAATCACCAGGAAGTTGAATAAATCTCATAGGAGTTGGGAAGAAGAAGTTATCCCACTTTCAAATCAGGTGATTCCAGTTTCCCAGTTTGGGAATAGCACAGCTTCTTCGTCGTTCCAATCAAACCAGGATGAATCATTTTGTGAGAAGCTTGATTTGGATACATAAAGTGGTGGAGAATCACCAGGAGGTTGAATAAATCTCATAGGAGTTGGGAAGAAGAAGTTATCCCACTTTCAAATCAGGTGATTGTAGTTTCCCAGTTTGGGAATACCACAGCTTCTTCGTCGTTCCAATCAAACCAGGATGAATCACGTTGTTAGAAGCTTGATTTCGATACATAAAGTGGTGGAGAATGACCAGGAAGTTGAATAAATCTCATAGGAGTTGGGATGAAGAAGTTATCCCTCTTTCAAATCAGGTGATTCCAGTTTTCCAGTTTGGGAATAGCACAGCTTCTTCGTCGTTCCAATCAAACCAGGATGAATCACTTTGTGAGACACTTGATTTGGATACATAAAGTGGTGGAGAATGACCAGAAAGTTGAATAAATCTCATAGGAGTTGGGATGAAGAAGTTATCCCTCATTCAAATCAAGTGATTCCAGTTTCCCATTTTGGGAAAAGCACAGCTTCTTCGTCGTTCCAATCAAACCAGGATGAATCACTTTGTGAGAAGCTTGATTTGGATACATAAAGTGGTGGAGAATGACCAGGAAGTTGAATAAATCTCATAGGAGTTGGGATGAAGAAGTTATCCCACTTTCAAATCAGGTGATTCCAGCTTCCCAGTTTGGGAATAGCACAGCTTCTTCGTCGTTCCAATCAAACCAGGATGAATCACTTTGTGAGAAGCTTGATTTGGATACATAAAGTGGTGGAGAATGACCAGGAAGTTGAATAAATCTCATAGGAGTTGGGATGAAGAAGTTATCCCACTTTCAAATCAGGTGAATCCAGCTTCCCAGTTTGGGAATAGCACAGCTTCTTCGTCGTTCCAATCAAACCAGGATGAATCACTTTGTGAGAAACTTGATTTGGATACATAAAGTGGTGGAGAATGACCAGGAAGTTTAATAAATCTCATAGGAGTTGGGATGAAGAAGTTATCCCACTTTCAAATCAGGTGATTCCAGCTTCCCAGTTTGGGAATAGCACAGCTTCTTCGTCGTTCCAATCAAACCAGGATGAATCACTTTGTGAGAAGCTTGATTTGGATACATAAAGTGGTGGATAATCACCAGGAAGTTGAATAAATCTCATAGGAGTTGGGAAGAAGAAGTTATCCCACTTTCAAGTCAGGTGATTGCAGTTTCCCAGTTTGGGAATAGCGCAGCTTCTTCGTCGTTCCAATCAAACCAGGATGAATCACTTTGTGAGAAACTTGATTTGGATACATAAAGTGGTGGAGAATGACCAGGAAGTTAAATAAATCTCATAGGAGTTGGGATGAAGAAGTTATCCCACTTTCAAATCAGGTGATTCCAGCTTCCCAGTTTGGGAATAGCACAGCTTCTTCGTCGTTCCAATCAAACCAGGATGAATCACTTTGTGAGAAGCTTGATTTGGATACATAAAGTGGTGGATAATCACCAGGAAGTTGAATAAATCTCATAGGAGTTGGGAAGAAGAAGTTATCCCACTTTCAAGTCAGGTGATTGCAGTTTCCCAGTTTGGGAATAGCGCAGCTTCTTCGTCGTTCCAATCAAACCAGGATGAATCACTTTGTGAGAAGCTTGATTTGGATACATAAAGTGGTGGAGAATCACCAGGAAGTTAAATAAATCTCATAGGAGTTGGGAAGAAGAAGTTATCACACTTTCAAATCAAGTGATTCCAGTTTCCCAGTTTGGGAATAGCACAGCTTCTTCGTCGTTCCAATCAAACCAGGATGAATCACTTTGTGAGAAGCTTGATTTGGATACATAAAGTGGTGGATAATCACCAGGAAGTTGAATAAATCTCATAGGAGTTGGGAAGAAGAAGTTATCCCACTTTCAAATCAGGTGATTGCAGTTTCCCAGTTTGGGAATAGCACAGCTTCTTCGTCGTTCCAATCAAACCAGGATGAATCACTTTGTGAGAAGCTTGATTTGGATACATAAAGTGGTGGAGAATCACCAGGAAGTTGAATAAATCTCATAGGAGTTGGGAAGAAGAAGTTATCCCACTTTCAAATCAGGTGATTCCAGTTTCCCAGTTTGGGAATAGCACAGCTTCTTCGTCGTTCCAATCAAACCAGGATGAATCACTTTGTGAGAAGCTTGATTTGGATACATAAAGTGGTGGAGAATCACCAGGAGGTTGAATAAATCTCATAGGAGTTGGGAAGAAGAAGTTATCCCACTTTCAAATCAGGTGATTGTAGTTTCCCAGTTTGGGAATACCACAGCTTCTTCGTCGTTCCAATCAAACCAGGATGAATCACGTTGTTAGAAGCTTGATTTCGATACATAAAGTGGTGGAGAATGACCAGGAAGTTGAATAAATCTCATAGGAGTTGGGATGAAGAAGTTATCCCTCTTTCAAATCAGGTGATTCCAGTTTTCCAGTTTGGGAATAGCACAGCTTCTTCGTCGTTCCAATCAAACCAGGATGAATCACTTTGTGAGACACTTGATTTGGATACATAAAGTGGTGGAGAATGACCAGGAAGTTGAATAAATCTCATAGGAGTTGGGATGAAGAAGTTATCCCTCATTCAAATCAGGTGATTCCAGTTTCCCATTTTGGGAAAAGCACAGCTTCTTCGTCGTTCCAATCAAACCAGGATGAATCACTTTGTGAGAAGCTTGATTTGGATACATAAAGTGGTGGAGAATGACCAGGAAGTTGAATAAATCTCATAGGAGTTGGGATGAAGAAGTTATCCCACTTTCAAATCAGGTGATTCCAGCTTCCCAGTTTGGGAATAGCACAGCTTCTTCGTCGTTCCAATCAAACCAGGATGAATCACTTTGTGAGAAGCTTGATTTGGATACATAAAGTGGTGGAGAATGACCAGGAAGTTGAATAAATCTCATAGGAGTTGGGATGAAGAAGTTATCCCACTTTCAAATCAGGTGAATCCAGCTTCCCAGTTTGGGAATAGCACAGCTTCTTCGTCGTTCCAATCAAACCAGGATGAATCACTTTGTGAGAAACTTGATTTGGATACATAAAGTGGTGGAGAATGACCAGGAAGTTTAATAAATCTCATAGGAGTTGGGATGAAGAAGTTATCCCACTTTCAAATCAGGTGATTCCAGCTTCCCAGTTTGGGAATAGCACAGCTTCTTCGTCGTTCCAATCAAACCAGGATGAATCACTTTGTGAGAAGCTTGATTTGGATACATAAAGTGGTGGAGAATGACCAGGAAGTTGAATAAATCTCATAGGAGTTGGGAAGAAGAAGTTATCCCACTTTCAAGTCAGGTGATTGCAGTTTCCCAGTTTGGGAATAGCGCAGCTTCTTCGTCGTTCCAATCAAACCAGGATGAATCACTTTGTGAGAAGCTTGATTTGGATACATAAAGTGGTGGAGAATCACCAGGAAGTTAAATAAATCTCATAGGAGTTGGGAAGAAGAAGTTATCACACTTTCAAATCAGGTGATTCCAGTTTCCCAGTTTGGGAATAGCACAGCTTCTTCGTCGTTCCAATCAAACCAGGATGAATCACTTTGTGAGAAGCTTGATTTGGATACATAAAGTGGTGGATAATCACCAGGAAGTTGAATAAATCTCATAGGAGTTGGGAAGAAGAAGTTATCCCACTTTCAAATCAGGTGATTGCAGTTTCCCAGTTTGGGAATAGCACAGCTTCTTCGTCTTTCCAATCAAACCAGGATGAATCACTTTGTGAGAAGCTTGATTTGGATACATAAAGTGGTGGAGAATCACCAGGAAGTTGAATAAATCTCATAGGAGTTGGGAAGAAGAAGTTATCCCACTTTCAAATCAGGTGATTCCAGTTTCCCAGTTTGGGAATAGCACAGCTTCTTCGTCGTTCCAATCAAACCAGGATGAATCACTTTGTGAGAAGCTTGATTTGGATACATAAAGTGGTGGAGAATCACCAGGAGGTTGAATAAATCTCATAGGAGTTGGGAAGAAGAAGTTATCCCACTTTCAAATCAGGTGATTGCAGTTTCCCAGTTTGGGAATACCACAGCTTCTTCGTCGTTTTAATCAAACCAGGATGAATCACGTTGTTAGAAGCTTGATTTCGATACATAAAGTGGTGGAGAATGACCAGGAAGTTGAATAAATCTCATCGGAGTTGGGATGAAGAAGTTATCCCACTTTCAAATCAGGTGATTCCAGTTTCCCAGTTTGGGAATACCACAGCTTCTTCGTCGTTCCAATCAAACCAGGATGAATCACTTTGTGAGAAGCTTGATTTGGATACATAAAGTGGTGGAGAATGACGAGGAAGTTGAATAATTCTCATAGGAGTTGGGATGAAGAAGTTATCCCACTTTCAAATCAGGTGATTCCAGCTTCCCAGTTTGGGAATAGCACAGCTTCTTCGTCGTTCCAATCAAACCAGGATTAATCACTTTGTGAGAAGTTTGATTTGGATACATAAAGTGGTGGAGAATGACCAGGAAGTTGAATAAATCTCATAGGAGTTGGGATGAAGAAGTTATCCCACTTTCAAATCAGGTGATTGCAGTTTCCCAGTTTGGGAATACCACAGCTTCTTCGTCGTTCCAATCAAACCAGGATGAATCAGTTTGTGAGAAGCTTGATTTCGATACATAAAGTGGTGGAGAATGACCAGGAAGTTGAATAAATCTCATAGGAGTTGGGATGAAGAAGTTATCCCTCTTTCAAATCAGGTGATTCCAGTTTCCCAGTTTGGGAATAGCACAGTTTCTTCGTCGTTCCAATCAAACCAGGATGAATCACTTTGTGAGAAGCTTGATTTGGATACATAAAGTGGTGGAGAATCACCAGGAAGTTGAATAAATCTCATAGGAGTTGGGAAGAAGAAGTTATCCCACTTTCAAATCAGGTGATTGCAGTTTCCCAGTTTGGGAATACCACAGCTTCTTTAATGAGATCCTAGGACCCTTCTCTGGATGGTTTGGATAGATCCTTGCATAAACGAATCAAAGACTCAAGTTTATCAAGGCTGTGGATCGAATGGTGACACAAGAGGCTGCGGAAAGGCTCCTTGATACTCCTAGGCTTAGATCGGATATGACACACCTTTCTAAAGCCCTTGGGCGTTGGATATTACACACCAACAGACTGGATACTACACACCAGACACTCTCTTAACTCGTGAAAGCAAGGGAGAAGAAAACACAAGGTTTAAACAAAAGATAACTTAGATTAGAATGAGGGTTTGTGATACACTTAAATAGAGAGATCCTTGTACATGCACAAGGTCTCGAAAACATAAGAAAACTTAAAGGAAAAGGCTCCACACGGTTTCAAAGTAATAACACAACACTTAGACTAAAACATAATATAAGATAGATGATGAAGTCGGTCCAAGATGCCTTAGGCCGCGTTGCATCCAAGATACATCAACTAGGAATGTGTAAGTGAACTTGATACCTCATTAAAAACCTTGATTAGAAAACCCAGTGGGACAAAACTAATCAAGGGAAAAAGAGTATACCAAGCCACTTGCCTAGATGATGATCAGCTTGATGGTAAGATCACATGAATGGTGATGAGTGTGTCTTGGTGGCTCAAGCTTCTACCAAGACAGTCTTCTTGCTTCTTAGAGATCTTCAGTATGTTTCCAACGGCTTCCTTGAGTCTCCTTGTCATTGCACGAGTGATAGGACCTGTGGGAATGGCTAGGACAGCTTCCTCTTCAGCTAGTGTATCTTCAGTCTCTCCTTCTTCATCTTTATCAACTAGCTGGTCCATGATCATATCATCCCCTCCCACTTGAAAAGGATTTGTCCTCAAATCTGGCTCATCTGCAATAAAAGGGATCAAGTCAGTAACATTGAAGCTATTACTCACATCATACTTACCTTGCAAATCCAGTTTGTAGGCATTGTTGCTGATCTTCCTTATGACCTTAAAAGGTCCATCAATCCGCGGCATCAGCTTGGACTTCCTTTCATTGGGAAACCTCTCTTTCCTTAGGTGAATCCAAACCTGATCACCCACTTCAAAGACCATCTCACGCCTTCCTTTGTTAGCATGCTTAACATACTGTTTGGTTGTTGCCTCAATGTTGAGCCTAGCCTGCTCGTGGAGTTGTTTCACCATCTCTGCCTTCTTTTTGCCATCAACGCTGACCCTTTCACACTCAGGTAAAGGAATTAAATCTAAAGGAGAGTTGGGATTGAACCCATAAACTATCTCAAAAGGAGAAAACTTAGAAGTAGAATGCACAGCATGATTGTATGCAAATTCACAATGAGGCAAATAGTCTTCCCATGATTTCAAGTTTTTCTTTATGAATGCACGCAAGAGTGTTCCAAGAGTCCTATTAACTACTTCAGTTTGTCCATCAGTTTGTGGATGACAGGTAGTAGAAAACAAGAGTTTAGTACCTAGCTTAGACCAAAGAGTCTTCCAAAAATAACTAAGAAACTTAGTATCTCTATCAGAAACAATAGTCTTAGGCATGCCATGTATGCGCACAATCTCTTTAAAGAACAAGTTAGCAATATGCAATGCATCATCAGTTTTGTGACAAGCTATGAAATGTGCCATCTTTGAGAACCTATCCACAACCACAAAGATAGAATCCTTTCCAGTCCTAGTTCTAGGCAAGCCAACAATGAAATCCATAGATATGTCATTCCAAGGATGATAAGGTATAGGGAGAGGAGTATACAAACCGTGAGACTGAACCTTAGACTTGGCTTGTTTGCAAGTTGCACATCTCTCACATAGTTTCTCCACATCTCTTTTCATCCGAGGCCAAAAGAAATGATCCTGCAAAGTTCTAAGAGTCTTTGCAATACCAAAGTGACCCATGAGACTTCCTCCATGAGATTCCTTAACAAACAAGTCTCTCAAAGAACAGTTAGGCACACACAATCGATTATCATAGAAAAGAAAACCATCATGCCTAAAGTAGTGACCCTCAGCAAATTTCTCACAAGAGTTGTAAGCTTCTTTAAAATCAGGATCATTCTCATACATTCCTTTAATCTGCTCAAATCCTAATAGCTTAGCATCAAGAGTGTTCAAGAGAACATACCTTCTGGATAGTGCATCAGCAACTATGTTTTCCTTACCTTGTTTATACTTGATGACATAAGGAAATGTCTCAATGAACTCAACCCACCTTGCGTGTCTCTTGCTGAGTTTGTGCTGTCCTTTGAGGTATTTGAGAGACTCATGGTCTGTGTGTATGACGAACTCTTTAGGCCAGAGGTAGTGTTGCCAAGTCTGCAAGGCTCTCACCAAGGCATATAGTTCTTTATCATAAGTTGCATAGTTGAGGGTAGCTCCTCCAAGCTTCTCACTGAAGTATGCAATGGGTCTCTTCTCCTGCATCAATACAGCACCAATTCCAATTCCTGAAGCATCACATTCTATTTCAAAAGTTTTATTAAAATCAGGAAGTATAAGAAGAGGGGCATTAGTAAGCTTCTCTTTTAGGCATTGAAAGGCAAGTTCTTGTGCTTCTCCCCACTTGAATCCGACTTCTTTCTTGATTACTTCAGTCAAGGGAGATGCTATGGTGCTGAAGTCTTTCACAAAGCGCCTATAGAAACCAGCAAGTCCATGGAAGCTCCTCACTTCACTCACTGTCTTAGGAATTGGCCATTCTCGTATAGCTCTTACTTTCTCCGGATCAACTTTAACCCCATCTGCACCCACAATAAAGCCTAAAAAGACCAAGTGATCCGTTCCAAAAGTACACTTCTTAAGGTTAGCAAAAAGAGATTCCTTTCTAAGCACATCAAGAACAGTTCTAAGATGTTCTATATGATCATTAAAGCTCTTACTGTATACAAGGATGTCATCAAAGTATACCACAACAAATATGCCAATGAATGATCTAAGAACATGATTCATTAATCTCATGAATGTACTAGGTGCATTGGTTAATCCAAATGGCATGACTAACCACTCATATAGACCATGTTTAGTTTTGAATGCAGTTTTCCATTCATCTCCTTCTTTCATCCTAATCTGATGGTATCCACTTTTCAAATCAATCTTAGAAAATATGCAAGAACCATGCAATTCATCAAGCATATCATCTAATCTAGGAATAGGATGGCGATACTTTACAGTGATATTGTTGATGGCTCTGCAATCAACACACATGCGCCAGCTCCCATCTTTCTTGGGCACAAGTAGCACTGGAACAGCACAAGGGCTCATGCTCTCTCGGATATGCCCTTTCTCCATCAGTTCCTCCACTTGCCTTTGTAGTTCTTTGGTCTCCACCGGATTGGTTCTGTATGCTGGCCTATTGGGAAGTGTAGAACCGGGCACAAAATCAATTTGGTGCTCAATCCCTCGCACTGGTGGTAGTCCATTGGGACTATCTTCTGGAAAAACATCTTGATATTCCTGTAAAAGATTGACAAGTTCACTCGGATACTCCGGTGCAATGTTAGTAGTAGTCAAGAGGGATTCCTTATAGATAAACAAAAGAATAGGAAGGTTAGAGCAGAGAGATCTTTTAACATCACCAGACTTGGCATAGAAGTTTAGTTGCTTTGTTGATTCAGCGGGAAGATCTATCTCTTTCTTCTTTTGTAGCTGGAGCTGATCAACCTGAACTTCCTTAGGGGTCATAGGCACAAGAACTGTCTTTCTCCCTTTAAACTCAAAGGTGTGCTTGTTGGCATACCCATCATGTATCACACGTCTATCTGATTGCCACGGCCTTCCAAGGAGAATGTGTCCAGCTTCCATAGGCAACACATCACAAAGAATCTCATCTTCATATTTACCAATGGCTAAGGGAACCATAACCTGAGTAGATACTCTCATCTCGCCCTCTTCATTGAGCCATTGGAGCCTATATGGTTTAGGATGCTTCTGGACCCTCAAACCCAACTTTTTAACCATAGTCTCACTCGCAACGTTGACACAACTGCCTCCATCCACAATAAGACTACAGACCTTTCCTTGCACTAGACATCTAGTATAGAAGAGATTCTCTCTTTGCTCCATCTCCTCGGTCTTGCTTTGAAGACTCAAGGTTCTTCTAGCAACTAGCAACCTTCCAGCAACCGGGTTGGCAACATACTCCTCTTCTGAACTGTGATCTTCTTCGGCCTCTGTCTCATCATCAGCAGATTCATATTCTCCATTGGCATGAAGGATCATCACACGTTTGTTGGTACATTCATTAGCATAGTGCCCACGCCCTTGGCACTTAAAACACTTCACATCTCTTGCACGCGAGCTTGTAGCTTCCACTTTACCCTTATCTTTGTTGTAGATGCTACTAGACTTGGCTTCTTCTTTTGGCTGTGGCTTGCTTTCCTTTTGATAGCTCGGTTTATCTTCCTTAGAGGTCTGGTATCTATTGGAACCATAGCTGCCACGCGCATGACTTCTTCTCTTAACTTGCTGCTCCACCAAGATAGCTTTGTGTAGCATTTCCTCTATCTCCAAGTAGTGTTGCATCTCCACTCTATCTTGTATCTCACGGTTGAGTCCACCAAGGAACCGTGCCATGGTAGCTTCACTGTCCTCAGATACACAAGCTCTTAGCATAAGCAACTCCATCTCTTGAAAGTATTCCTCTACAGACTTTGATCCTTGTGTGAGCAGTCTCAGCTTTTGATGAAGATCACGGTGATAATGACTTGGTACAAACCTCTTGCGCATCACAGCTTTCATCTCTGCCCATGTTTCAATGGGAAATTCACCATTGCGCCTCTTGTTTGTAACCAACTGATCCCACCAGCTCAATGCATAGTCATTGAACTCGGTAGCAGCTACTTGAATCTTCTTAGTCTCTGAGTAATGCTGACAGTTGAAAACGAGTTCGATCTTCTTCTCCCACTCAAGATAGGCATCTGGATCAGCTTTACCATGGAAAGGAGGGATCTTAAGCTTTAATCCTGATAGCTCATTGCGTCTATGCCTCCGGCCCTCATGATCACGTCGAGATCTTCTACTGCTACGTCTTGAACCGGAGCTATGGCTACTTCTCTCATAGAAGTTATCAGTCTCTTCTGATCCAGCATGCTCACGCTGACCTTGTCTGTTTCTTTTTGGCTCATGTCTTGAACCAGATGCTTGTCCTTGCCCATCATGCGGTCTCTGATCATACTTCTCTTCCAGTAACTTCACCATCGCTTCCATCACTTGTTTGGTGATTGCTTCTTGCAGCAATCTATTCCTCCGCACAAAGGTTTCATCATCCTCCTCAGACCCCATTGCTTCCTGATACACGAAAAACTTGAACCAGTAAGTAGTTCAAAAGAAATTCAGAACTCAAGATTCAAATAAAGAAACAAAGTATTCAAACAAAGCGGCAAATGAAGATACTTGATCAACACGCGACGATTTGAATTCTATCTTTTCGAAATTGAAACAATAACAGATCAGATTTAACGGATGATGAAATGAGATAATCAAATCCTGATCTATGATTCTAACAACAGATCGAGTCACACAATCACAAGAAACTTTCGGATCAAGTAAAACGATAACGTAATCGACAAGAATGTGAAAAGGTTTTTGTTCAAAACTTGATCGAAATTCTTAGATCTATCAATATGAGATACGAAACAATCAGATCTAGCAATCCTGATAATGAAACAAGCAGATCAAATGAGAATAAACACACAAGAACCGATTGATCAACAAAATATGAATCGACAAAGAGTAGATCTTAAGAAATCGCAAAAGAGAAATCGAAACTCCCCTTCCAGAGTGCTCTGATACCACTTAATGAGATCCTAGGACCCTTCTCTGGATGGTTTGGATAGATCCTTGCATAAACGAATCAAAGACTCAAGTTTATCAAGGCTGTGGATCGAATGGTGACACAAGAGGCTGCGGAAAGGCTCCTTGATACTCCTAGGCTTAGATCGGATATGACACACCTTTCTAAAGCCCTTGGGCGTTGGATATTACACACCAACAGACTGGATACTACACACCAGACACTCTCTTAACTCGTGAAAGCAAGGGAGAAGAAAACACAAGGTTTAAACAAAAGATAACTTAGATTAGAATGAGGGTTTGTGATACACTTAAATAGAGAGATCCTTGTACATGCACAAGGTCTCGAAAACATAAGAAAACTTAAAGGAAAAGGCTCCACACGGTTTCAAAGTAATAACACAACACTTAGACTAAAACATAATATAAGATAGATGATGAAGTCGGTCCAAGATGCCTTAGGCCGCGTTGCATCCAAGATACATCAACTAGGAATGTGTAAGTGAACTTGATACCTCATTAAAAACCTTGATTAGAAAACCCAGTGGGACAAAACTAATCAAGGGAAAAAGAGTATACCAAGCCACTTGCCTAGATGATGATCAGCTTGATGGTAAGATCACATGAATGGTGATGAGTGTGTCTTGGTGGCTCAAGCTTCTACCAAGACAGTCTTCTTGCTTCTTAGAGATCTTCAGTATGTTTCCAACGGCTTCCTTGAGTCTCCTTGTCATTGCACGAGTGATAGGACCTGTGGGAATGGCTAGGACAGCTTCCTCTTCAGCTAGTGTATCTTCAGTCTCTCCTTCTTCATCTTTATCAACTAGCTGGTCCATGATCATATCATTCTTCGTCGTTCCAATCAAACCAGGATGAATCACTTTGTTAGAAGCTTGATTTCGATACATAAAGTGGTGGAGAATGACCAGGAAGTTGAATAAATCTCATAGGAGTTGGGATGAAGAAGTTATCCCTCTTTCAAATCAGGTGATTCCAGTTTCCCAGTTTGGGAATAGCACAGCTTCTTCGTCGTTCCAATCAAACCATGATGAATCACTTTGTGAGACACTTGATTTGGATACATAAAGTGGTGGGGAATGACCAGGAAGGTGAATAAATCTCATAGGAGTTGGGATGAAGAAGTTATCCCTCTTTCAAATCAGGTGATTCCAGTTTCCCATTTTGGGAAAAGCACAGCTTCTTCGTCGTTCCAATCAAACCAGGATGAATCACTTTGTGAGACACTTGATTTGGATACATAAAGTGGTGGGGAATGACCAGGAAGTTGAATAAATCTCATAGGAGTTGGGAAGAAGAAGTTATCCCACTTTCAAATCAGGTGATTGCAGTTTCCCAGTTTGGGAATACCACAGCTTCTTCGTCGTTCCAATCAAACCAGGATGAATCACTTTGTGAGAAGCTTGATTTGGATACATAAAGTGGTGGAGAATCACCAGGATATTGAATAAATCTCATAGGAGTTGGGAAGAAGAAGTTATCCCACTTTCAAATCAGGTGATTGCAGTTTCCCAGTTTGGGAATACCACAGCTTCTTCGTCGTTCCAATCAAACCAGGATGAATCACTTTGTGAGAAGCTTGATTTGGATACATAAAGTGGTGGAGAATGACCAAGAAGTTGAATAAATCTCATAGGAGTTGGGATGAAGAAGTTATCCCACTTTCAAATCAGGTGATTGCAGTTTCCAAGTTTGGGAAAACCACAGCTTCTTCGTCGTTCCAATCAAACCAGGATGAATCACTTTGTGAGAAGCTTGATTTGGATACATAAAGTGGTGGAGAATGACCAGGAAGTTGAATAAATCTCATAGGAGTTGGGATGAAGAAGTTATCCCACTTTCAAATCAGGTGATTCCAGCTTCCCAGTTTGGGAATAGCACAGCTTCTTCGTCGTTCCAATCACAACCAGGATGAATCACTTTGTGAGAAGCTTGATTTGGATACATAAAGTGGTGGAGAATGACCAGGAGTTGAATAATCTCATAGGAGTTGGGATGAAGAATGTTATCCCACTTTCAAATCAGGTGGATTCCAGCTTCCCAGTTTGGGAATAGCACAGGCTTCTTCGTCGTTCCAATCAACCAGATGAATCACTTTGTGAGAAACTTGATTTGGATACATAAAGTGGTGGAGAATGACCAGGATGTTTAATAAATCTCATAGGAAGTTGGGATATGAAGAAGTTATCCCACTTTCAAATCAGGTGATTCCAGCTTCCCAGTTTGGGAATAAGCACAGCTTTCTTCGTCGTTCCAATCAAACCAGGATGAATCACTTTGTGAGAAGCTTGATTGGATACATAAAGTGGTGGAGAATGACCAGGAAGTTGAATAAATCTCATAGGAGTTGGGAAGAAGAAGTTATCCCACTTTCAAGTCAGGTGATTGCAGTTTCCCAGTTTGGGAATAGCGCAGCTTCTTCGTCGTTCCAATCAAACCAGGATGAATCACTTTGTGAGAAGCTTGATTTGGATACATAAAGTGGTGGAGAATGACGAGGAAGTTGAATAAATCTCATAGGAGTTGGGATGAAGAAGTTATCCCACTTTCAAATCAGGTGATTCCAGCTTCACAGTTTGGGAATAGCACAGCTTCTTCGTCGTTCCAATCAAACCAGGATTAATCACTTTGTGAGAAGTTTGATTTGGATACATAAAGTGGTGGAGAATGACCAGGAAGTTGAATAAACCTCATAGGAGTTGGGAAGAAGAAGTTATCCCACTTTCAAATCAGGTGATTGCAGTTTCCCAGTTTGGGAATACCACAGCTTCTTCGTCGTTCCAATCAAACCAGGATGAATCAGTTTGTGAGAAGCTTGATTTGGATACATAAAGTGGTGGAGAATGACCAGGAAGTTGAATAAATCTCATAGGAGTTGGGATGAGAAAGTTATCCCTCTTCAAATCAGGTGATTCCAGTTTCCCAGTTTGGGAATAGCACAGTTTTCTTCGTCGTTCCAATCAAACCAGGATGAATCACTTTGTGAGAAGCTTGATTTGGATACATAAAGTGGTGGAGAATGACCAGTAAGTTGAATAAATCTCATAGGAGTTGGGAAAGAAGAAGTTATCCCACTTTCAAATCAGGTGATTGCAGTTTCCCAGTTTGGGAATAGCACAGCTTCTTCGTCGTTCCAATCAACCAGGATGAATCACTTTGTGAGAAGCTTGATTTGGATACATAAAGTGGTGGAGAATCACCAGGAAGTTGAATAAATCTCATAGGAGTTGGGAAGAAGAAGTTATCCCACTTTCAAATCAGGTGATTGCAGTTTCCCAGTTTGGGAAATACCACAGCTTCTTCGTCGTTCAAATCAAAA
>JAATWR010000897.1:10000-12500 GCA_018703725.1 Brassica juncea
GAACTTCTTGTTCTTTGTTTGCCTTGTAGTAACCTTGCTTTCCTGTACCAATTTCACTTTTCCTTGGACAAGACAAGTGCATTAATCTTGTCATAGAATCAATAAAAACATTCTGGTTTAAAGTGAATTTTACCTCAGATTTTGGCACTTGAACAGTACATTGTTCAGATTTCGGTTTCCACTTATGGTGTGGATTTTGATTGAGCTCATGATCTGGTTCGGCACTTGGAACTCCAGTAAGCATATGGCTCTCATCTGGTATCCCTGTACCAAGAATATAAATGTTTAAACCAGTATCTAAAGGTGGTGTTAGACACTTACCTTGGTTTGATACTTGGATCACTGGTTTTGGTTTATTAAGCAACTTTGATTGCTTTGTGCTTTGAGCTTCCTTCTGGTCCATTGGAAGGTTTGTGCCTGGCGCCTCTTCTTCTATGTACCTAGGCTCCTTTAGACCTGTAATAACACTCTTGGACAAAGACAAGTGCATCATACAAGTGGTAGATGATTTATGAAAAGATTTATCATGTATAGGACTTACCTTAGCCTTTACTTGGACAATAACTTGCTCTGGTTTGTCTTTGGACCTGATCAAAGTGTTTTGGCCGACACTTGTACTCATCTTCCTGACCTTTGGGATGTCACTCTCCTTCTCTAAGCAGTGGACAATGGCGTGCCCCTGGTTTGGCTGAAAGTTGGCTTCTTTAGGCAAGACTCTTTGAACTTCTTGTTCCACAATTTTCCTTGCTTCTTTGGAACCATGAGTTGGATATCTCCTTGGATATAGTTCCTGGATTTCAGAACTTGTATAATCTGGTGCAAATCTATCCCTCATGACTTCCTTAAGAGCTCTCCACGTTTTGATAGCTGGCTCCTTGTAAAACCATCTATCATCCTCTTCTTGTACCCACCATTTAAAAGCATCATCTTTTAGTTGATCAATGGCATAAGCTAGCCTCTCTTTCCTCAGGATGTTGTTGTAGTGAAACCATTCATCAAGGTTCCTCTCCCATCTTAGATAACCTCTTTTTCCTGAAAATTTAAAGAGTTCAACTTTATCAGCAAAAGAGTTATAATCAAACCGAGAATTAACAACATAAGGGTTGTGGGTTTTAGAAGTTGGAGTTTGATTGATCCTTGAAGGATCTGGTGGCTTGGGCTCGACATAGACTGCCCCTGGTACATTTCCAAATCTCCTTTCTCCTTCATGTGGACGTTGGCCTTGTGCCTGATTTCTTTTCTCCAATTGAGCAATCTTAATTTGGAGCTTTTGTAGAGCTGCGGACTGTTGGCTCAAGGTGGCCCTTAGGTTTTGGCCGTGTCTCTCCTCCTCCATTGCTTCCTGAAAACAATCTCAAAGAAAAAGTGAAGGTATGGAAAGTTTTGGTCTAACCAAAATAAAACAAATGCAATTTAACTAAACCGAGAAAATATGCAATTATGAACCGAAATGAAGTAACTATACTAAATTGATTTTTCTTTTGGTTTTCTGAATGCAATTTCGAAATTAAACAATATGGTATGAAAAGAAACAAAAATGGGAAGAAAATATGGAAATTAAACTAACACTGATTTTTATTGAATTTTCTTAAGATGAAATGCAAAAACACCGGAAATGGAAACTAAAATGTATACTTGAACCCAAAATGATATAAACTAAGCTGAATGATTTTTTTTTTTTTAATGCAAATAACAAACTTATGAAACAAATATGGTATGCACGAAATTAAAAATGGTATGACTTATTATTTATTTATTTTTTTTAAGCAAGAAACAACTATGAAAATGCAGATCCTTTTTTTTTTTTTGAAATAAATGCACAAAATCTAAAATGGAAAGTGGAGCTGGGGAATGAATGCAAACACGTTTTTCTTTTCTTTTTATGGATGAAATGAATCAAACTAGACAACAGGTCGTCTCCTATCTCAACTCTTTATGGCTTTTCAATTTATGATGAACAAAGAACACAAAAATGCAAAAACAGTTTTTTTTTTTTTTTGATTTATAAATGGAAAAACAAATGCAAACAAGATGAATGATGCAAGGATAGAATGGACCTGATTCAGGAGCTTAAGCTCTGATACCAAATGTTGCAGGCTGGGATTCAGGGTGGGCAAGATGGATGATGGAAGCTTGGATGGGTCGACCAAAGAGATGATCGGATGGGCGATATGATGGAATGCAAGTTATGAACCTGAAAACAAATGCAAAAACAAATGAGATATGATTTCTAATATGATAAAACAAGATAAATAAAGATAGATAGGATGGAATCAAGCTGCTGGTTGTGTAACACTCTCAGCTTGATCAAAAGATGATTGAAGTGGATTGAGGAGGTGCTTTGCTTGCTGGACTGATGTCTCTCTCAAGCTTGGCAAACGAATTGGAGTGGAAGGATGGGGGATTGAGGACGCCACAAGACTCTATGGAAAGGAGCCTTGATAAGTCAAGGTGCTTTGGAGCTGCTTCACACAAACTCAAAAGACTTAGAACAATAGTT
>JAATWR010000897.1:27500-30859 GCA_018703725.1 Brassica juncea
TTTCTTTTATAGCGCTATTATCCTTGTGTCGGATGTACGAGAGTCATCTCTACGAGATGGCTAAGTCTGTTTAGGACGTTGAGAGTTTGTTGTGATCAGCAACAAACTTAATGGTAAAAAATACCGTTTCGAGTCTTCGCGAAGGATATGTTTTGAGAAGATGTTAGTGCGTATGACTGTCTGGTCTTCCAAGAAAATGTTTTTATCGAGGAAGGAAATTTCGTCGAAGAACGAATCTTCAGGCGTCTGCGACGTCTCGCGATGCTGAAGATTTGTTATTCTTTCGTATGTCGCGTTTCGGGCTTGAAATGTTCGCGGGTTTGTAGATGTTTCGCGATGTTGCAAGGGTTTAGTCTTAGCCCTGCGTTTGAGAAACATTCTGGTTTGACTACAAATGTTCGCAGCCAAAATTGTTGTTCCTGTTTGGATGCTAATAGTTTTATTTGCGATCGAGGAATTATGACTGAGGTGTCATGTTAAATTTGTCCATGGGAACAGGCGTTTTCCTTCATAGTGTTTTGTGAAGTGTGGCCTTCTGGGATCTATTTCGTGGATTCTTTAGGATGTTTCGTATAGCTCTAGGAGCTTTGTTCTGAATTTTTCCTTACATGCCGCGTATTACGGTTAAAACGTTGCGGGCTTGGAGGAGCGTATTGAACTTGGTCAATTTTCGAAAAGTTTAGATTTTCCGTTAACCGTTTGGTTGTTAGGACTTAGTTTCGTTACGAAGAATTTATCATATGATTTCCGACTGTGGGCTATACGATAATTTATCATATCACATAGCCGATTTTACGAAGGTCGTAACTCAGTGATATGTATACATATGTCAAAGTAGCATTGTTTCTGCGGGTTCTACGAGAAACGTTCCCGTTGTGATTTTGATCTTAGGTGAAAGTTGCTTGGAGTTACCCATGGAGTATTACCGAAGTTTATTTCAATACGATCTAGTCGCGGGACGTTTTTCATAGGTTACGCTTGGACTGTGATTTGGTTGTTTCCACGTTGACGACTTGGGATATGTCGGTTCCGAGGAAATTACCAGAAATGAATCGGTTTTTAAGACGACGTTCATGTCTCTAACTTTTTCTCCTTTTAGGAAGCGAGCTTGATATGCGTGGCGATCGTTTCTCGACTTTCGGAGAGTTTAGATCGGTTTGCAAGATCTGGATGACCAATTATGGAACAATATATCGAGACAGGAAAAAAATCGCTTAAAACTGAGTTCGCTAGACTATCCGCCTAGGTTTTATGTTCCCTAAAGTTCTATGGCAGCCTCAAAGTAATTTCCTGCAAAAATTCCAAGTCTGATTTCAAAAATTTCAAGTCGGAAATACCTTAGTTGTCCCTTCTCAGTTTTGCGTGCTCATTTCCTGTTTCCCTATTCTCGTGTATGTTCGCCATTTCCGATATTGGTGTTTATCCTTTGAAACTTGACATTTATCTTCCGAACTTGACTGTTATCTTCTCCTTAGATAAGACGTCGATTTTTGTAAAAAGGTCCAATGTAATCGTATAGTTAAGGCGGCTAAGGTGTTAAGTTAACCATTGCCGTTTTATACGATTAATCTGAATCCATGCGAGAAAATAGGTCTTTGCGGTTTTTTTTTTTTATATCGTAAAGTCTCAATGGTAACTTCAATCGAGGCGAAACAAGAGACGTTTCGATCGAGATTCGAAAGTGAACGCAAAGATGGAGGTAGGGTGAGCAGAAACAAGCCAAGGAGTTTAAGATGAGGTTTACTTGTTTTTGTCGTAAAATCTCAACGGAAACTCCGATTGAGACGAAACGAAAAGCGTTTCGATGAGAATTCAAAGGAGAACGCAAAGGAGGACCCCTTTTAGGCCTGACAGGTCGCTATAGCGAGTGAGGATGTCATCTCGGTCGCTATAGCGAGTGGAAGGGAGCCGAGACGAGTCCCACTTGTTTTCGTCGTAAAATCTCAACGGAAACTCCGATTGAGACGAAACGAAAAGCATTTCGAAGAGGATTCAAAGGAGAACGCAAAGGAAGAACCCTTTGAGGACTTACAGGTTGCTACGTAGCGACTGACAGTCTGACAGGTCGCTACGTAGCGAATGGAAGCAAGCCGAGAAGCGTCCTACTTGTTTTTGTCGTAAAATCTCAATGGAAACTCCGATTGAGACGAAACGAAAAGCGTTTCGATGAGGATTCAAAAGACAACCTAAAGGAGGACCTTTCTGAGGCCTTACAGGTCGCTAAGTAGCGACTGACAGTCTGACAGGTCGCTACGTAGCGAGTGGAAGCAAGCCGAGAAGAGTCCTACTTGTTTTCGTCGCAAAATCTAAGCGGAAACTCCGATTGAGACGAAACGAAAAGCGTTTCAACGAGGATTCAAATGACAACCCAAAGGAGGACCTTTCTGAGGCCTTACAGGTCGCTACGTAGCGACTGACAGTCTGACAGGTCGCTACGTAGCGAGTGGAAGCAAGCCGAGACGAGTCCCACTTGTTTCGTCGTGAAATCTCAACGGAAACTCCGATTGAGACGAAACGAAAAGCGTTTCGACGAGGATTCAAAAGAGAACCCAAAGGAGGACCTTTCTGAGGCCTTACAGGTCGCTACGTAGCGACTGACAGTCTGACAGGTCGCTACGTAGCAAGTGGAAGCATGCCGAGACGAGTCCCACTTGTTTTCGTTGTAAAATCTCAACGGAAACTCCGATTGAGACGAAACGAAAAGCGTTTCGACGAGGATTCAAAAGAGAACCCAAAGGAGGACCTTTCTGAGGCCTTATAGGTCGCTACGTAGCGACTGACAGTCTGACAGGTCGCTACGTAGCGAGTGGAAGCAAGCCGAGACGAGTCCCACTTGTTTTCGTCGTAAAATCTCAACGGAAACTCCGATTGAGACGAAACGAAAAGCGTTTCGACGAGGATTCAAAAGAGAACCCAAGAAAGGACCTTTCTGAGGCCTTACAGGTCGCTACGTAGCGACTGACAGTCTGACAGGTCGCTACGTAGCGAGTGGAAGCAAGCCGAGAAGAGTCCCACTTGTTTTCGTCGTAAAACCTCAACGGAAACTCCGATTGAGACGAAACGAAAAGCGTTTCGACGAGGATTCAAAAGAGAACCCAAAGAAGGACCTTTCTGAGGCCTTACAGGTCGCTACGTAGCGACTGACAGTCTGACAGGTCGCTACGTAGCGAGTGGAAGCAAGCCAAGAAGAGTCCCACTTGTTTTCGTCGTAAAATCTCAACGGAAACTCCGATTGAGACGAAACAAAAAGCGTTTCGACGAGGATTCAAACGAGAACCCAAACGAGGAGCTTTCTGAGGCCTTACAGGTCGCTATGTAGCGAGTGGAGAGTTGGCTTGAGCTCGGTCACTACGTAGCGA
>JAATWR010000901.1:0-16560 GCA_018703725.1 Brassica juncea
ACTAAATTAATTGATAAAACAATTGAACGATGCTCATTTACCATGAAAAATAGTTTAGAATACATTAATACAAATGTAGAATATGGTAGAAATTTTAAAACAACACTAAAGATTATAGGCTTCAGTATATAAAGTATTTACCAAAAACTCAATATTTTTGTAGGGGTTAGCCCATAGATTTTGAGAAAATTTCAAAAAATATGACAATATTGTTTAATGCCTAGTTGCATCCTGCACTAACATATGATGATGTTCAAAGAGGTTTGGAGCCTTTGTCTCTCCGTTTATCAAGAAAATAATAATTTTATAGTGGTTATTCCATCGATTTAGGGTATTATGAAGTTTTATTAAATTATTTGATAAAAACAATTGAACGATGCTCATTTACCATGAAAAAGAGTTTAGCATACATTAATACAAATTATATATGGTAGAAATTTTAAAACAACACTAAAGATTATAGGCTTCAGTATATAAAGTATTTACCAAAAACTCAATATTTTTGTAGGGGTTAGCCCATAGATTTTGAGAAAATTTCAAAATATGACAATATTGTTTTAATGCCTAGTTGCATCCTGCACTAACATATGATGATGTTCAAAGAGGTTTGGAGCCTTTGTGCTCTCCGTTTATCAAGAAAATAATAATTTTATAGTGGTTATTCCATCGATTTAGGGGTATTATGAAGTTTTAAATAATTAATTGATAAAAACAATTGAACGATGCTCATTTACCATGAAAAATAGTTTAGCATACATTAATACAAATGTAGAATATGGTAGAAATTTTAAAACAAACTAAAGATTATAGGCTTCAGTATATAAAGTATTTACCAAAAACTCAATATTTTTGTAGGGGTTAGCCCATAGATTTTGAGAAAATTTCAAAAAATATGACAATATTGTTTTAATGCCTAGTTGCATCCTGCACTAACATATGATGATGTTCAAAAGGTTTGGAGCCTTTGTCTCTCCGTTTATCAAGAAAATAATAATTTTATAGTGTGTTATTACATCGATTTAGGGGGTATTTGAAGTTTTACTAAATTAATTGATAAAAACAATTGAACGATGCTCATTTAACCATGAAAAATAGTTTAGAATACATTAATACAAAATGTATATATGGTAGAAATTTTAAACAACACTAAAGATTAGAGGCTTCAGTATATAAAGTATTTACCAAAAACTCAATATTTTGTAGGGGTTTAGCCCATAGATTTTGAGAAAATTTTCAAAAAATATGACAATATTGTTTTAAATGCCTAGTTGCATCCTGCACTAACATATGATGATGTGCAAAGAGGTTTGGAGCCTTTGTGCTCTCCGTTTATCAAGAAAATAATAATTTTATAGTGGTGATTCCATCGATTTAGGGGGTATTATGAAGTTTTAACATAAATTAATTGATAAAAACAATTGAACGATGCTCATTTACCATGAAAAAAGAGTTTAGCATACATTAATACAAATGTAGAATATGGTAGCAATTTTAAAACAACCTAAAGATATAGGCCTTCAGTATATAAAGTATTTACCAAAAACTCAATAGTTTTGTAGGGGTTAGCCCATAGATTTTGAGAAAATTTCAAAAAATATGACAATATTGTTTTAAAGGCCTAGTTGCATCCTGCAACTAACATATGATGATGTTCAAAGAGGTTGGAGCCTTTGTGCTCTCCGTTATCAAGAAATAATAATTTTATAGTGGTTATTCCATCGATTTAGGGAGTATTATGAAGTTTTATTAAATTATTTGATAAAAACAATTGAACGATGCTCATTTACCATGAAAAAGAGTTTAGCATACATTAATACAAATTTATAATATGGTAGAAATTTTAAAACAACACTAAAGATTATAGGCTTCAGTATATAAAGTATTTACCAAAAACTCAATATTTTTGTAGGGGTTAGCCCATAGATTTTGAGAAAATTTCAAAATATATGACAATATTGTTTTAATGCCTAGTTGCATCCTGCACTAACATATGATGATGTTCAAAGAGTTTGGAGCCTTTGTGCTCTCCGTTTATCAAGAAAATAATAATTTATAGTGGTTATTCCATCGATTTAGGGGAGTATTATGAAGTTTTACTAAATTAATTGATAAAAAACAATTGAACGATGCTCATTTACCATGAAAAGAGTTTAGCATACATTAATACAAATGTAATAATATGGTAGAAATTTTAAAACAACACTAAAGATTATAGGCTTCAGTATATAAAGTATTTACCAAAAACTCAATATTTTTGTAGGGGTTAGCCCATAGATTTTGAGAAAATTTCAAAAAATATGACAATATTGTTTTAATGCCTAGTTGCATCCTGCACTAACATATGATGATGTTCAAAGAGGTTTGGAGCCTTTGTCGTCTCCGTTTATCAAGAAAATAATAATTTTATAGTGGTTATTCCATCGATTTAGGGAGTATTATGAAGTTTTATTAAATTATTTGATAAAAACAATTGAACGATGCTCATTTACCATGAAAAAGAGTTTAGCATACATTAATACAAATTTATAATATGGTAGAAATTTTAAAACAACACTAAAGATTATAGGCTTCAGTATATAAAGTATTTACCAAAAACTCAATATTTTTGTAGGGGTTAGCCCATAGATTTTGAGAAAATTTCAAAATATATGACAATATTGTTTTAATGCCTAGTTGCATCCTGCACTAACATATGATGATGTTCAAAGAGGTTTGGAGCCTTTGTGCTCTCCGTTTATCAAGAAAATAATAATTTTATAGTGGTTATTCCATCGATTTAGGGGGTATTATGAAGTTTTACTAAATTAATTGATAAAAACAATTGAACGATGCTCATTTACCATGAAAAATAGTTTAGCATACATTAATACAAATGTAGAATATGGTAGAAATTTTAAAACAATACTAAAGATTATAGGCTTCAGTATATAAAGTATTTACCAAAAACTCAATATTTTTGTAGGGGTTAGCCCATAGATTTTGAGAAAATTTCAAAAAATATGACAATATTGTTTTAATGCCTAGTTGCATCCTGCACTAACATATGATGATGTTCAAAGAGGTTTGGAGCCTTTGTGCTCTCCGTTTATCAAGAAAATAATAATTTTATAGTGGTTATTCCATCGATTTAGGGGAGTATTATGAAGTTTTATTAAATTAATTGATAAAAACAATTGAACGATGCTCATTTACCATGAAAAATAGTTTAGAATACATTAATACAAATGTAGAATATAGGTAGAAATTTTAAAACAACACTAAAGATTATAGGCTTCAGTATATAAAGTATTTACCAAAAACTCAATATTTTTGTAGGGGTTAGCCCATAGATTTTGAGAAAATTTCAAAAATATATGACAATATTGTTTTAATGCCTAGTTGCATCCTGCACTAACATATGATGATGTTCAAAGAGGTTTGGAGCCTTTGTGCTCTCCGTTTATCAAGAAAATAATAATTTTATAGTGGTTATTCCATCGATTTAGGGAGTATTATGAAGTTTTAATAAATTATTTGATAAAAACAATTGAACGATGCTCATTTACCATGAAAAAGAGTTTAGCATACATTAATACAAATTTATAATATGGTAGAAATTTTAAAACAACACTAAAGATTATAGGCTTCAGTATATAAAGTATTTACCAAAAACTCAATATTTTTGTAGGGGTTAGCCCATAGATTTTGAGAAAATTTCAAAAATATGACAATATTGTTATTAATGCCTAGTTGCATCCTGCACTAACATATGATGATGTTCAAAGAGGTTTGGAGCCTTTGTCGTCTCCGTTTATCAAGAAAATAATAATTTTATAGTGGTTATTCCATCGATTTAGGGAGTATTATGAAGTTTTATTAAATTATTTGATAAAAACAATTGAACGATGCTCATTTACCATGAAAAAGAGTTTAGCATACATTAATACAAATTTATAATATGGTAGAAATTTTAAAACAACACTAAAGATTATAGGCTTCAGTATATAAAGTATTTACCAAAAACTCAATATTTTTGTAGGGGTTAGCCCATAGATTTTGAGAAAATTTCAAAATATATGACAATATTGTTTTAATGCCTAGTTGCATCCTGCACTAACATATGATGATGTTCAAAGAGGTTTGGAGCCTTTGTGCTCTCCGTTTATCAAGAAAATAATAATTTTATAGTGGTTATTCCATCGATTTAGGAGGGTATTATGAAGTTTTACTAAATTAATTGATAAAAACAATTGAACGATGCTCATTTACCATGAAAAATAGTTTAGCATACATTAATACAAATGTAGAATATGGTAGAAATTTTAAAACAACACTAAAGATTATAGGCTTCAGTATATAAAGTATTTACCAAAAACTCAATATTTTTGTAGGGGTTAGCCCATAGATTTTGAGAAAATTTCAAAAAATATGACAATATTGTTTTAATGCCTAGTTGCATCCTGCACTAACATATGATGATGTTCAAAGAGGTTTGGAGCCTTTGTGCTCTCCGTTTATCAAGAAAATAATAATTTTATAGTGGTTATTCCATCGATTTAGGGGGTATTATGAAGTTTTATTAAATTAATTGATAAAAACAATTGAACGATGCTCATTTACCATGAAAAAGAGTTTAGCATACATTAATACAAATTTATAATATGGTAGAAATTTTAAAACAACACTAAAGATTATAGGCTTCAGTATATAAAGTATTTACCAAAAACTCAATATTTTTGTAGGGGTTAGCCCATAGATTTTGAGAAAATTTCAAAATATATGACAATATTGTTTTAATGCCTAGTTGCATCCTGCACTAACATATGATGATGTTCAAAGAGGTTTGGAGCCTTTGTGCTCTCCGTTTATCAAGAAAATAATAATTTTATAGTGGTTATTCCATCGATTTAGGGAGTATTATGAAGTTTTATTAAATTATTTGATAAAAACAATTGAACGATGCTCATTTACCATGAAAAATAGTTTAGCATACATTAATACAAATGTAGAATATGGTAGAAATTTTAAAACAACACTAAAGATTATAGGCTTCAGTATATAAAGTATTTACCAAAAACTCAATATTTTTGTAGGGGTTAGCCCATAGATTTTGAGAAAATTTCAAAAAATATGACAATATTGTTTTAATGCCTAGTTGCATCCTGCACTAACATATGATGATGTTCAAAGAGGTTTGGAGCCTTTGTGCTCTCCGTTTATCAAGAAAATAATAATTTTATAGTGGTTATTCCATCGATTTAGGGAGTATTATGAAGTTTTACTAAATTAATTTGATAAAAACAATTGAACGATGCTCATTTACCATGAAAAAGAGTTTAGCATACATTAATACAAATTTATAATATGGTAGAAATTTTAAAACAACACTAAAGATTATAGGCTTCAGTATATAAAGTATTTACCAAAAACTCAATATTTTTGTAGGGGTTAGCCCATAGATTTTGAGAAAATTTCAAAAAATTTGACAATATTGTTTTAATGCCTAGTTGCATCCTGCACTAACATATGATGATGTTCAAAGAGGTTTGGAGCCTTTGTCGTCTCCGTTTATCAAGAAAATAATAATTTTATAGTGGTTATTCCATCGATTTAGGGGGTATTATGAAGTTTTACTTAAATTAATTGATAAAAACAATTGAACGATGCTCATTTACCATGAAAAATAGTTTAGAATACATTAATACAAATGTAGAATATGGTAGAAATTTTAAAACAACACTAAAGATTATAGGCTTCAGTATATAAAGTATTTACCAAAAACTCAATATTTTTGTAGGGGTTAGCCCATAGATTTTGAGAAAATTTCAAAAAATATGACAATATTGTTTTAATGCCTAGTTGCATCCTGCACTAACATATGATGATGTTCAAAGAGGTTTGGAGCCTTTGTGCTCTCCGTTTATCAAGAAAATAATAATTTTATAGTGGTTATTCCATCGATTTAGGGGGTATTATGAAGTTTTACTAAATTAATTGATAAAAACAATTGAACGATGCTCATTTACCATGAAAAATAGTTTAGCATACATTAATACAAATGTAGAATATGGTAGAAATTTTAAAACAACACTAAAGATTATAGGCTTCAGTATATAAAGTATTTACCAAAAACTCAATATTTTTGTAGGGGTTAGCCCATAGATTTTGAGAAAATTTCAAAAAATATGACAATATTGTTTTAATGCCTAGTTGCATCCTGCACTAACATATGATGATGTTCAAAGAGGTTTGGAGCCTTTGTGCTCTCCGTTTATCAAGAAAATAATAATTTTATAGTGGTTATTCCATCGATTTAGGGAGTATTATGAAGTTTTACTTAAATTATTGATAAAAACAATTGAACGATGCTCATTTACCATGAAAAATAGTTTAGCATACATTAATACAAATGTAGAATATGGTAGAAATTTTAAAACAACACTAAAGATTATAGGCTTCAGTATATAAAGTATTTACCAAAAACTCAATATTTTTGTAGGGGTTAGCCCATAGATTTTGAGAAAATTTCAAAAAAATATGACAATATTGTTTTAATGCCTAGTTGCATCCTGCACTAACATATGATGATGTTCAAAGAGGTTTGGAGCCTTTGTGCTCTCCGTTTATCAAGAAAATAATAATTTTATAGTGGTTATTCCATCGATTTAGGGAGTATTATGAAGTTTTATTAAATTATTTGATAAAAACAATTGAACGATGCTCATTTACCATGAAAAAGAGTTTAGCATACATTAATACAAATTTATAATATGGTAGAAATTTTAAAACAACACTAAAGATTATAGGCTTCAGTATATAAAGTATTTACCAAAAACTCAATATTTTTGTAGGGGTTAGCCCATAGATTTTGAGAAAATTTCAAAAAATATGACAATATTGTTTTAATGCCTAGTTGCATCCTGCACTAACATATGATGATGTTCAAAGAGGTTTGGAGCCTTTGTGCTCTCCGTTTATCAAGAAAATAATAATTTTATAGTGGTTATTCCATCGATTTAGGGAGTATTATGAAGTTTTATTAAATTATTTGATAAAAACAATTGAACGATGCTCATTTACCATGAAAAAGAGTTTAGCATACATTAATACAAATTTATAATATGGTAGAAATTTTAAAACAACACTAAAGATTATAGGCTTCAGTATATAAAGTATTTACCAAAAACTCAATATTTTTGTAGGGGTTAGCCCATAGATTTTGAGAAAATTTCAAAAATATGACAATATTGTTTTAAGGCCTAGTTGCATCCTGCACTAACATATGATGATGTTCAAAGAGGTTTGGAGCCTTTGTGCTCTCCGTTTATCAAGAAAATAATAATTTTATAGTGGTTATTCCATCGATTTAGGGGGTATTATGAAGTTTTACTAAATTAATTGATAAAAACAATTGAACGATGCTCATTTACCATGAAAAATAGTTTAGCATACATTAATACAAATGTAGAATATGGTAGAAATTTTAAAACAACACTAAAGATTATAGGCTTCAGTATATAAAGTATTTACCAAAAACTCAATATTTTTGTAGGGGTTAGCCCATAGATTTTGAGAAAATTTCAAAAAATATGACAATATTGTTTTAATGCCTAGTTGCATCCTGCACTAACATATGATGATGTTCAAAGAGGTTTGGAGCCTTTGTGCTCTCCGTTTATCAAGAAAATAATAATTTTATAGTGGTTATTCCATCGATTTAGGGGAGTATTATGAAGTTTTACTAAATTAATTTGATAAAAACAATTGAACGATGCTCATTTACCATGAAAAATAGTTTAGCATACATTAATACAAATGTATAATATGGTAGAAATTTTAAAACAACACTAAAGATTATAGGCTTCAGTATATAAAGTATTTACCAAAAACTCAATATTTTTGTAGGGGTTAGCCCATAGATTTTGAGAAAATTTCAAAAAATATGACAATATTGTTTTAATGCCTAGTTGCATCCTGCACTAACATATGATGATGTTCAAAGAGGTTTGGAGCCTTTGTGCTCTCCGTTTATCAAGAAAATAATAATTTTATAGTGGTTATTCCATCGATTTAGGGAGGTATTATGAAGTTTTACTAAATTATTGATAAAAACAATTGAACGATGCTCATTTACCATGAAAAAGAGTTTAGCATACATTAATACAAATTTATAATATGGTAGAAATTTTAAAACAACACTAAAGATTATAGGCTTCAGTATATAAAGTATTTACCAAAAACTCAATATTTTTGTAGGGGTTAGCCCATAGATTTTGAGAAAATTTCAAAAAATATGACAATATTGTTTTAATGCCTAGTTGCATCCTGCACTAACATATGATGATGTTCAAAGAGGTTTGGAGCCTTTGTGCTCTCCGTTTATCAAGAAAATAATAATTTTATAGTGGTTATTCCATCGATTTAGGGGAGTATTATGAAGTTTTACTAAATTATTTGATAAAAACAATTGAACGATGCTCATTTACCATGAAAAATAGTTTAGCATACATTAATACAAATGTAGAATATGGTAGAAATTTTAAAACAACACTAAAGATTATAGGCTTCAGTATATAAAGTATTTACCAAAAACTCAATATTTTTGTAGGGGTTAGCCCATAGATTTTGAGAAAATTTCAAAATATATGACAATATTGTTTTAATGCCTAGTTGCATCCTGCACTAACATATGATGATGTTCAAAGAGGTTTGGAGCCTTTGTGCTCTCCGTTTATCAAGAAAATAATAATTTTATAGTGGTTATTCCATCGATTTAGGGGAGTATTATGAAGTTTTACTAAATTAATTGATAAAAACAATTGAACGATGCTCATTTACCATGAAAAAGAGTTTAGCATACATTAATACAAATTTATAATATGGTAGAAATTTTAAAACAACACTAAAGATTATAGGCTTCAGTATATAAAGTATTTACCAAAAACTCAATATTTTTGTAGGGGTTAGCCCATAGATTTTGAGAAAATTTCAAAAAATATGACAATATTGTTTTAATGCCTAGTTGCATCCTGCACTAACATATGATGATGTTCAAAGAGGTTTGGAGCCTTTGTGCTCTCCGTTTATCAAGAAAATAATAATTTTATAGTGGTTATTCCATCGATTTAGGGAGTATTATGAAGTTTTATTAAATTATTTGATAAAAACAATTGAACGATGCTCATTTACCATGAAAAAGAGTTTAGCATACATTAATACAAATTTATAATATGGTAGAAATTTTAAAACAACACTAAAGATTATAGGCTTCAGTATATAAAGTATTTACCAAAAACTCAATATTTTTGTAGGGGTTAGCCCATAGATTTTGAGAAAATTTCAAAAAATATGACAATATTGTTTTAATGCCTAGTTGCATCCTGCACTAACATATGATGATGTTCAAAGAGGTTTGGAGCCTTTGTGCTCTCCGTTTATCAAGAAAATAATAATTTTATAGTGGTTATTCCATCGATTTAGGGAGTATTATGAAGTTTTACTAAATTAATTTGATAAAAACAATTGAACGATGCTCATTTACCATGAAAAATAGTTTAGCATACATTAATACAAATGTATAATATGGTAGAAATTTTAAAACAACACTAAAGATTATAGGCTTCAGTATATAAAGTATTTACCAAAAACTCAATATTTTTGTAGGGGTTAGCCCATAGATTTTGAGAAAATTTCAAAAATATATGACAATATTGTTTTAATGCCTAGTTGCATCCTGCACTAACATATGATGATGTTCAAAGAGGTTTGGAGCCTTTGTGCTCTCCGTTTATCAAGAAAATAATAATTTTATAGTGGTTATTCCATCGATTTAGGGGGTATTATGAAGTTTTACTAAATTAATTGATAAAAACAATTGAACGATGCTCATTTACCATGAAAAAGAGTTTAGCATACATTAATACAAATTTATAATATGGTAGAAATTTTAAAACAACACTAAAGATTATAGGCTTCAGTATATAAAGTATTTACCAAAAACTCAATATTTTTGTAGGGGTTAGCCCATAGATTTTGAGAAAATTTCAAAAAATATGACAATATTTTATTAATGCCTAGTTTCATCCTGCACTAACATATGATGATGTTCAAAGAGGTTTGAGCCTTTGTCGTCTCCGTTTATCAAGAAAATAATAATTTTATAGTGGTTATTCCATCGATTTAGGGAGTATTATGAAGTTTTATTAAATTATTTGATAAAAACAATTGAACGATGCTCATTTACCATGAAAAAGAGTTTAGCATACATTAATACAAATTTATAATATGGTAGAAATTTTAAAACAACACTAAAGATTATAGGCTTCAGTATATAAAGTATTTACCAAAAACTCAATATTTTTGTAGGGGTTAGCCCATAGATTTTGAGAAAATTTCAAAATATATGACAATATTGTTTTAATGCCTAGTTGCATCCTGCACTAACATATGATGATGTTCAAAGAGGTTTGGAGCCTTTGTGCTCTCCGTTTATCAAGAAAATAATAATTTTATAGTGGTTATTCCATCGATTTAGGGGGTATTATGAAGTTTTACTAAATTAATTGATAAAAACAATTGAACGATGCTCATTTACCATGAAAAATAGTTTAGCATACATTAATACAAATGTAGAATATGGTAGAAATTTTAAAACAACACTAAAGATTATAGGCTTCAGTATATAAAGTATTTACCAAAAACTCAATATTTTTGTAGGGGTTAGCCCATAGATTTTGAGAAAATTTCAAAAAATATGACAATATTGTTTTAATGCCTAGTTGCATCCTGCACTAACATATGATGATGTTCAAAGAGGTTTGGAGCCTTTGTGCTCTCCGTTTATCAAGAAAATAATAATTTTATAGTGGTTATTCCATCGATTTAGGGGGTATTATGAAGTTTTACTAAATTAATTGATAAAAACAATTGAACGATGCTCATTTACCATGAAAAATAGTTTAGCATACATTAATACAAATGTAGAATATGGTAGAAATTTTAAAACAACACTAAAGATTATAGGCTTCAGTATATAAAGTATTTACCAAAAACTCAATATTTTTGTAGGGGTTAGCCCATAGATTTTGAGAAAATTTCAAAAAATATGACAATATTGTTTTAATGCCTAGTTGCATCCTGCACTAACATATGATGATGTTCAAAGAGGTTTGGAGCCTTTGTGCTCTCCGTTTATCAAGAAAATAATAATTTTATAGTGGTTATTCTATCGATTTAGGGGGTGTTATGAAGTTTTACTAAATTAATTGATAAAAACAATTGAACGATGCTCATTTACCATGAAAAATAGTTCAGCATACATTAATACAAATGTATAATATGGTAGAAATTTTAAAACAACACTAAAGATTATAGGCTTCAGTATATAAAGTATTTACCAAAAACTCAATATTTTTGTAGGGGTTAGCCCATAGATTTTGAGAAAATTTCAAAAAATATGACAATATTGTTTTAATGCCTAGTTGCATCCTGCACTAACATATGATGATGTTCAAAGAGGTTTGGAGCCTTTGTGCTCTCCGTTTATCAAGAAAATAATAATTTTATAGTGGTTATTCCATCGATTTAGGGGGTATTATGAAGTTTTACTAAATTAATTGATAAAAACAATTGAACGATGCTCATTTACCATGAAAAATAGTTTAGCATACATTAATACAAATTTAGAATATGGTAGAAATTTTAAAACAACACTAAAGATTATAGGCTTCAGTATATAAAGTATTTACCAAAAACTCAATATTTTTGTAGGGGTTAGCCCATAGATTTTGAGAAAATTTCAAAAAATATGACAATATTGTTTTAATGCCTAGTTGCATCCTGCACTAACATATGATGATGTTCAAAGAGGTTTGGAGCCTTTGTGCTCTCCGTTTATCAAGAAAATAATAATTTTATAGTGGTTATTCCATCGATTTAGGGGAGTATTATGAAGTTTTACTAAATTAATTGATAAAAACAATTGAACGATGCTCATTTACCATGAAAAATAGTTTAGCATACATTAATACAAATGTATAATATGGTAGAAATTTTAAAACAACACTAAAGATTATAGGCTTCAGTATATAAAGTATTTACCAAAAACTCAATATTTTTGTAGGGGTTAGCCCATAGATTTTGAGAAAATTTCAAAAAATATGACAATATTGTTTTAATGCCTAGTTGCATCCTGCACTAACATATGATGATGTTCAAAGAGGTTTGGAGCCTTTGTGCTCTCCGTTTATCAAGAAAATAATAATTTTATAGTGGTTATTCCATCGATTTAGGGGGTATTATGAAGTTTTACTAAATTAATTGATAAAAACAATTGAACGATGCTCATTTACCATGAAAAATAGTTTAGCATACATTAATACAAATGTAGAATATGGTAGAAATTTTAAAACAACACTAAAGATTATAGGCTTCAGTATATAAAGTATTTACCAAAAACTCAATATTTTTGTAGGGGTTAGCCCATAGATTTTGAGAAAATTTCAAAAAATATGACAATATTGTTTTAATGCCTAGTTGCATCCTGCACTAACATATGATGATGTTCAAAGAGGTTTGGAGCCTTTGTGCTCTCCGTTTATCAAGAAAATAATAATTTTATAGTGGTTATTCCATCGATTTAGGGAGTATTATGAAGTTTTACTAAATTAATTGATAAAAACAATTGAACGATGCTCATTTACCATGAAAAAGAGTTTAGCATACATTAATACAAATTTATAATATGGTAGAAATTTTAAAACAACACTAAAGATTATAGGCTTCAGTATATAAAGTATTTACCAAAAACTCAATATTTTTGTAGGGGTTAGCCCATAGATTTTGAGAAAATTTCAAAAAATATGACAATATTGTTTTAATGCCTAGTTGCATCCTGCACTAACATATGATGATGTTCAAAGAGGTTTGGAGCCTTTGTGCTCTCCGTTTATCAAGAAAATAATAATTTTATAGTGGTTATTCCATCGATTTAGGGGGTATTATGAAGTTTTACTAAATTAATTGATAAAAACAATTGAACGATGCTCATTTACCATGAAAAATAGTTTAGCATACATTAATACAAATTTATAATATGGTAGAAATTTTAAAACAACACTAAAGATTATAGGCTTCAGTATATAAAGTATTTACCAAAAACTCAATATTTTTGTAGGGGTTAGCCCATAGATTTTGAGAAAATTTCAAAAATATGACAATATTGTTTTAATGCCTAGTTGCATCCTGCACTAACATATGATGATGTTCAAAGAGGTTTGGAGCCTTTGTGCTCTCCGTTTATCAAGAAAATAATAATTTTATAGTGGTTATTCCATCGATTTAGGGGGTATTATGAAGTTTTACTTAAATTAATTGATAAAAACAATTGAACGATGCTCATTTACCATGAAAAATAGTTTAGCATACATTAATACAAATGTATAATATGGTAGAAATTTTAAAACAACACTAAAGATTATAGGCTTCAGTATATAAAGTATTTACCAAAAACTCAATATTTTTGTAGGGGTTAGCCCATAGATTTTGAGAAAATTTCAAAAAATATGACAATATTGTTTTAATGCCTAGTTGCATCCTGCACTAACATATGATGATGTTCAAAGAGGTTTGGAGCCTTTGTGCTCTCCGTTTATCAAGAAAATAATAATTTTATAGTGGTTATTCCATCGATTTAGGGGGTATTATGAAGTTTTACTTAAATTAATTGATAAAAACAATTGAACGATGCTCATTTACCATGAAAAATAGTTTAGCATACATTAATACAAATGTATAATATGGTAGAAATTTTAAAACAACACTAAAGATTATAGGCTTCAGTATATAAAGTATTTACCAAAAACTCAATATTTTTGTAGGGGTTAGCCCATAGATTTTGAGAAAATTTCAAAAAATATGACAATATTGTTTTAATGCCTAGTTGCATCCTGCACTAACATATGATGATGTTCAAAGAGGTTTGGAGCCTTTGTGCTCTCCGTTTATCAAGAAAATAATAATTTTATAGTGGTTATTCCATCGATTTAGGGGGTATTATGAAGTTTTACTTAAATTATTGATAAAAACTATTGAACGATGCTCATTTACCATGAAAAAGAGTTTAGCATACATTAATACAAATTTATAATATGGTAGAAATTTTAAAACAACACTAAAGATTATAGGCTTCAGTATATAAAGTATTTACCAAAAACTCAATATTTTTGTAGGGGTTAGCCCATAGATTTTGAGAAAATTTCAAAAAATATGACAATATTGTTTTAATGCCTAGTTGCATCCTGCACTAACATATGATGATGTTCAAAGAGGTTTGGAGCCTTTGTGCTCTCCGTTTATCAAGAAAATAATAATTTTATAGTGGTTATTCCATCGATTTAGGGGGTATTATGAAGTTTTACTAAATTAATTGATAAAAACAATTGAACGATGCTCATTTACCATGAAAAAGAGTTTAGCATACATTAATACAAATTTATAATATGGTAGAAATTTTAAAACAACACTAAAGATTATAGGCTTCAGTATATAAAGTATTTACCAAAAACTCAATATTTTTGTAGGGGTTAGCCCATAGATTTTGAGAAAATTTCAAAAAATATGACAATATTGTTTTTATGCCTAGTTGCATCCTGCACTAACATATGATGATGTTCAAAGAGGTTTGGAGCCTTTGTGCTCTCCGTTTATCAAGAAAATAATAATTTTATAGTGGTTATTCCATCGATTTAGGGGGTATTATGAAGTTTTACTAAATTAATTGATAAAAACAATTGAACGATGCTCATTTACCATGAAAAAGAGTTTAGCATACATTAATACAAATGTAGAATATGGTAGAAATTTTTAAAACAACACTAAAGATTATAGGCTTCAGTATATAAAGTATTTACCAAAAACTCAATATTTTTGTAGGGGGTTAGCCCATAGATTTTGAGAAAATTTCAAAAAATATGACAATATTGTTTTAATGCCTAGTTGCATCCTGCACTAACATATGATGATGTTCAAAGAGGTTTGGAGCCTTTGTGCTCTCCGTTTATCAAGAAAATAATAATTTTATAGTGGTTATTCCATCGATTTAGGGGGTATTATGAAGTTTACTAAATTAATTGATAAAAACAATTGAACGATGCTCATTTACCATGAAAAATAGTTTAGAATACATTAATACAAATGTAGAATATGGTAGAAATTTTAAAACAACACTAAAGATTATAGGCTTCAGTATATAAGTATTTACCAAAAACTCAATATTTTGTAGGGGTTAGCCCATAGATTTTGAGAAAATTTCAAAAAATATGACAATATTGTTTTAATGCCTAGTTGCATCCTGCACTAACATATGATGATGTTCAAAGAGGTTTGGAGCCTTTGTGCTCTCCGTTTATCAAGAAAATAATAATTTTATAGTGGTTATTCCATCGATTTAGGGGGTATTATGAAGTTTTACTAAATTAATTTGATAAAAACAATTGAACGATGCTCATTTACCATGAAAATAGTTTAGCATCATTAATACAAATGTAGAATTATAGTATAATTTTAAAACAACACTAAAGATTATAGGCTTCAGTATATAAAGTATTTACCAAAACTCAATATTTTTGTAGGGTTAGCCCATAGATTTTGAGAAAATTTCAAAAATATGACAATATTGTTTTAATGCCTAGTTGCATCCTGCACTAACATATGATGATGTTCAAAGAGGTTTGGAGCCTTTGTGCTCTCCGGTTATCAAGAAAATAATAATTTTATAGTGGTTATTCCATCGATTTAGGGAGTATATGAAGTTTTACTTAATTAATTGATAAAAACCAATTGAACGATGCTCATTTACCATGAAAAAGAGTTTAGCATACATTAATACAATTTATAATATGGTTAGAAATTTTAAAACAACACTAAAGATTATAGCTTCAGTATATAAAGTATTTACCAAAAACTCAATATTTTTGTAGGGTTAGCCCATAGATTTTGAGAAAATTTCAAAAAATATGACAATATTGTTTTAATGCCTAGTTGCATCCTGCACTAACATATGATGATGTTCAAAGAGGTTTGGAGCCTTTTGTCGTCTCCGTTTATCAAGAAAATAATACATTTTATAGTGGTTATTCCATCGATTTAGGGGTATTATGATTTTTACTAAATTTTGATAAAAACACATTGACGATGCTCATTTACCATGAAAAAGAGTTTAGCATACATTAATACAAATTTATAATATGGTAGAAATTTTAAAACAACACTAAAGATTATAGGCTTCAGTATATAAAGTATTTACCAAAACTCAATATTTTTGTAGGGGTTAGCCCATAGATTTTGAGAAAATTTCAAAAATATGACAATATTGTTTTAAATGCCTAGTTGCATCCTGCACTAACTATGATGATGTTCAAAGAGGTTTGGAGCCTTTGTGCTCTCCGTTATCAAGAAAATAATAATTTTATAGTGGTTATTCATCGATTTAGGGGTATTATGAAGTTTTACTAAATTAATTGATAAAAACAATTGAACGATGCTCATTTACCATGAAAAATAGAGTTTAGCATACATTAATAC